>ML776549.1:1062281-1123716 GCA_009831015.1 Picea engelmannii
GTATGGTATTAAAGAATTATTGTTATAATAGAAGCAACCTGTCAAATTTATACCATGATGCAGAGTAGATTGTAACTTAGCTTATACACTTGTATCAGCTGTAAACACAATCTGGAAAATGTACTAGAAAGACATGTTGAGGACATTCGCTGGACCGCCCAGGGACACGAACCAGCGCGATACACGCCCATTCTGAAAAATGTATTAAAGAAATAGAAAGGTAGTTGAGGAATCAAGTATTAAAGAGACGGAGAAAGCTTGTTGAAGAATCCAAGTAGGAGGTACTTGCACCCCAGCATTATTCTTTTCCTTTTTCCACAGTTTTGGCAACTAGTGTATCATCATTACACATAATTTCACACTGCTCATCGAATTGAGTTTCTGACTTCGGATTTGAGTTGTTATCAACTTATCATCATTACACATAATTTCACACTGCTCATCGAATTGAGTTTCTGACTTCGGATTTGAGTTGTTATCAACTTCCCGCAGTCCCAGTAGTATCATTGCGCCCATCATGTCCTCTGGACTCTCTCCGGTCATGACAGTTGCCAGCAGTATGCCAGACTGAATACATACGTATTCAGTCATGCATATACATAGATTAAACATAAATGTATCGCTGGAACTAAGAAGTAGGGAAATCTTGACAGTCAGCACGCAGGTTAACCTTATCGAAAAGGAGAGACAGTCGACCATGTGTAACGTAAAATACCTTATAACTTACGCTCCACTCTCCAGGTTGCTTGAGAGCTTTATGGCAAATTAGGTTTGACACTCTCCAGGTTGCTTGCGAGCTTTATGGCAAATTAGGTTTTGAAAAGTTGACTCCCAATCTTTAAAGTGCAAATTTTATTTGACTTCTCTCCGATTTTGTGAGTATGTCCTACATTGTAGGAGAAAGTGATGCTCAATGTCTACATTTGCATTTCTAAGTATTTGATATAGGGTTTTTGGTTATGTTATTTTTTGTTTTTCACATTATGGGATGTTAAGGTTCAAGTAATTATGCAAATGATTTTCTTGTGTTGAGGTTGTCTATGTAGTATTATTGTTTTATTTTTGTGTTTTTTTCATTTTTATGACATGTAGCATTGTTTTACACGACATTTCCATGCCCTTTTTTAACTAGCCATCTTTATTTTCTTTATTTGACTCTTTCAACGATTTATGTTCATTTTAGCTCATCTTTACTAAGTTTCATTGGAATCATGTCATTGACCATGGCTACCATTTTTCTTTTTATATAGATTCAATTCTTTTAGGGCCTCCAATTCTATTAGGTATAGTGTTGTTTCAACTAGAAGTATATTGTAAGGGATATAGAGGTTTTTACTCTGGATATAGAGGTTTTACTCTTAGAGAAAGCACTATGAGGTGTTTTTGTACTCACTCACTCTAGCTTCATCTCTTGTAAGGGATATAGGTTTTTACTCTTAGAGAAAAGCGCTATGAGGTGTTTTTGTACTCACTCACTCTAGCTCCATCTATTTTTTAATATACTTGGTCCCCATACTTCACATTTATACAAGAGTATTAAGCTTAAGAGCATTTAAAAGAGGGACCCTAACTTTTTTCAGTTCCAAATCTTCATTGTCATGCATCTATTTTGTAGTAGGAAGAGTGTTTTCCACCTCCTTGCATTGCTTTCTTCATGCATGTTCCTACTTAACTTCTTATTGAAATCTAGTTGCGAACACTTATAGTTTAGGGTTATCAATAACAAATCACCTTCAAAGATGATTTGTGATTGTTTTGTTTTCTGTTTTAGTGAGAAGAATATTATCTTAGTTTTGTTTGTACATGTTCATCCTAACCTTCACGCAAAAGGATTCTAAGTCTTCAAGACGATTTTGTAGGCTGCATAGTGTCCTCATTGTTAGTGTCACATTTTCTACATACAACCGTGATCTTTATGATAAAGCGTAGTCTAAACTTTCTACCTTTTGGCTAATTTCCAAGGATTTTTTCCGTTTCATTTTGCCCGAAATTTGGTGAGGAATGATTGAATTTGCATATTTGAGTGGCTAAATTTGTATTATCGAAGTGCCCCACAGGTTCTTCAACATGCTGAATCCATTTATGCATTCAAAAATACAATTTAAACAACAAAAAATAGTGATTTTGTCAAGATTTACATAGTTGGATTTCGAAAAAAACAAAAACAAAAAATAGAACTTTTAGCCAACCCCTTATGATAATCCTAACTATGTTCACTCCTCCATTTTTGTTGTTTAACCATTTCTCTAACTTATCTAAATAAAAACTAGACAATGCAATGCATTGACCAAACAATATAAAAATAAATAATAATCCTATTTCCCTCCAATATCATTCTTAAATCCATTTATAACACTTTATATGCTTTTGATTTTAACCTTTACTTACTCATACAATTTATATTATACTTTCCTTCAATAGCTCTATATCTTTTTTTTTTTCAACATTTTCTTATAATTTCTCTTTTATAATAATATTAAAAATCTTCTTAAAATGAAAAAATATCTTTTTTTTCAACATTTTCTTATAATTTCTCTTTTATAATAATATTAAAAATCTTCTTAAAGTGAAAAAACAATATTATAATTCTTTGCATCTCTCATCCCAAATATTTTCTATCATACACCTAAGATTGAGATACTAATCAATGATAAAATACTTTAATTAAAAAGTAATTTATAGGTTACTTCTTTTATTCATTTTCAAAGTTATTTTCGTGTCTCCTTTATTGTCATCTTCCATAGTTTCTCCTTTAAAACAATATTGAAAAGCCTTTTTGAAAGTATCCCATGTCATTAAAATTTGAGCTTTACTTATTAGCTAAGTTTGACCCCGTTTAATATCGAATGTTCATTATAAAAATAAAATTAATTTTTAAGGGTATTGGTGACCTTGATTGCAATTAGATATTAGTTAAAAAATATAATGCAAGTTTAACTTAGTAAATATTGTATGTAATAATTACCTTGTGACTTGATGTAACAAGGTATATTATATAATTTTGATTGCAAATAGAGATTAGTTCAAAAATATAATTCAAAAATATAATGCAAATTTAACTTAGTAAATATTGTATGTAATAATTACCTTGCCAATTGATGTAATTGTAACATTTTTCGACCTACAACTTCACCACTGGGACAATGCTACCTGCAGAATACCTTATCTTGTACATTTAGTTCTAATCTGTGATAACTCTAGCCTTAAACTATTGGGCTATGCCATACAGAGATATTTGCGGAAAAACATACACATCTATATAAACATAGAATGACTATTCTACATATATATAACATATTACTGCGGAAATAACAGTAAGCCTACACATGCAACATATACAACATACACATGAAATACTCATCAATTACAACATATGTACCATTACACAACATGTAAATGAATATAAAAGTTGTACTTATCTTTTATTAGAAGACCACCAACTGTGTGCAGACCTTCCACAAACCTCCCAACCATAGACCACACTGCTCATCATGCTCAGCAGTAGGTCACCCCCGACTTGGGACTAAACTCCATCGGGTAAGGGAATTCTAATCTTGGCAAGGACAACAATAAGGAATTTGCACAAAACACAGGAACGATATTTTATCCCAAGAGCCACTTACGCCCACAACCCACAGACCCTCATTCCCCACACGCCTGCTCCACCCCAGGAGGGTACACCTTCACTAATACAATTCCATCGGCTATTACACCTCTCTTACCTTGGGCTTCAGCAACAAGCTGGACCAGAAGTCTCAGAGTATTGTAGTTGCTACGAGACTCCCTTCTAGGAGAACTCACTTCCCAACAAACTCTCTCACCTGGGAGAGTTTCTCACAGGCCTGACAACCTGCCTCTTCAACCTATCTTCGTCTCATCTACAACCAGGTACGGGTAACAACAACAACATTCAACACTTAACTAGCTTACAGGTGACATCAGTAAGGGGGAAACAGGTATGGACACCCAAACAGTAACAGTCAACACTAAGGCATAGCAAGGCTCATGTGATTACAGGACGTGTCGGGCTTTTCAACAAGCAACACATGACGACTTCACCATTTTTGGTTTCAAAGATGCGTGAGGGTATCCAGAGGTCGACGACCAAGGTTTTGGGTTCAGACGGAGGATGGAAGAATGGGAATCCCCCAACACGAGTTGACGCTTCATCTTTAACTGCATGCACCCAGGTCGACACTTGTCTTCCTGAAGCTGCATGCGCTCCATTTAGCCTACGTCCCACTTTCCAGGAACTTAGGATAACAAAAACATATCATGTTCACCTTAGTCTTCAGGAAATAATATTAAAATATTATTCCTCTAGAGGTAAGCCCCCTAGCTTAGCCCCTAGGCCCAAATACTTATCCCCCCTTCCTTACCCTACCTAGTGGAGCTTAGTCCCCCATAAATCTTCTTCGTGGTTGGTCTAAGGAAAGTGAAAAAATAAGGGGAGGGGATTATAATATCCCCCGGTAGAGCCCTAGTTGTAATTATGAATTGTAAACATGGTTGTCAAGCCTGTGAGAAACTCTCCCAGGTGAGAGAGTTTGCTGGGAAGTGAGTTCTCCTAGAAGGGAGTCCCGTAGCAGCTACAGTACTCTGAGACTTCTGGTCTAGCCTGTTGTTGAAGCCCAAGGTAAGGAAGGGGTACTAGCCGATGGACTTGTATTAGTGAAGGTGTATCCTCTTGGGGTGGAGCAAGCGTGTGGGGAATGAGGGTCTCTAGGTTGTGGGCGTAAGTGGCTCCTGGGATAAAATATCCTTCCTATTTCTTTGTGCAACTTCGTTGTTGTCCTTTCCAAGATTAGAATTCCCTTGCCCCAACGGTGGAGTTGTAGGCCGAGGGATGTTACGGTAACAAAATATATTATATAATTTTGTAATTATGTTGTGAATTTGTGTAATAAAATATATTGTATAATTTTGTAATTATGTGAGTAATGAGTAAGTAGTGTTTTAGAAAAGTTAGTTTTGAGTAAAATCGTTTTAATATTTGTTGGGTGTAGTTTGGTAGTTGGGATGGAGTCTTTTCATGTAAACAGTTTAAATTCAAATTTTGATAGGTGTTAAGCCTTTATGTGTGTGAGGGAAGGTGTTTGATTTCATGGAGTTTATCTTCCCCCATAAACAAAAGAACTTAACACATGTTTAACAAATCAACATTATTTAAGTAAATGTTAATAAGATACTTTATCATTTATGTGTTTGATCAATCTAAGCAAGTTATATATATATATATATATATATATATATATATATAATTTGTTCTCAATATCCATTTAGAGTCGACCAAGTGACATTTATTGGGATGAGAGGAGAGCATGTCTCCTAGGGTTTGAATGTCTACGAACATCTAACTCTGTAGCATCCAGAAGAACTCTTCTACAACCAACAGAGACTACCGAAGGGAAATAAAGATTGATCACACTAAATGGATTCAAGGGGGGGGGATGTGCAAACCCCCTCTTATCACAATGTAGAAATGAATGAAGTCACATGAGCCAGAAGCAAGCAACCGCCATTTAAGCCATCGTCTCATTTTCGTGACCAGATCCTACAAGATGAGCAACACTTTGGAAAATACATGGAGGTGGAAGACAAATCATCCCATCCAAAGGAAGCTCGAACATGGGAGTCGGGGAAATTCATTCCACAAGAAATTAAGGCCCCAAGGTATGTGATTAATTCCGCTCGGGTTGGGGAGCACACTCAACTCATGAAGGATCATGCCATGATAGGAAAAGTTTTAGGGTTATGGCCCTCTGAATGAGATCTAAAGTGTTGGATAAAGACATGGTGGAACCCTAAAGGAGATTATGAACTTCAGCTCAAATCGAAAGTCTTCTTCATGATAATCTTCTATAACCTTGAAGACAAGGACCAAATATTTGAAAATGGCATGTATTTCTTCAATTCTGCAGAGTTATATCTATGCTTCTGGATAGACTGCTTCTGTCCGAAAAAACAAGATTTCTCTTTTGTGACAGTTTGTATTCACCTCTACTCCCTTCCTCATGAATTTTGGCTCGAAGAAATTCTCATGGAAATAGGCAACACCCTTGGAAGATATGCGAAATCCTCGGAAGAAACAAAACAAAGGAGATACACTTCATCTGCTCATATCTGTGTCTATATGAATATCTCCAAAGCCCTGCCAGGATCGATTACCATGGAATATCAAGATGAAGACTAGCTCTAGACCATTGACTATGAACACATACCCTTCCGCTATAGGAAATGTCATGAGCATGGACACCTATTCTGAGATTTCCCCCTCAATGCTCCTATGATACCAGATGATGAAGAAAAGGAGAAAGATGGATTTACAAAGTTCACAAGCCATAATAAGAAACCTCCCAAGAAGCCCAACCAAGGCATGGGCAAGAAGAGCTCCACAAGAAACTCCTTTGACCCCTTAAGCCAGTTACCAGAAGCAGAGGAAGTGGAGAGCCCTCATCAACAAAATAACCAACACAATGATAAAGGAAAATCCAAACAATCCCGAGACCCAGTCTTAGAGAAGGTAATTCCCACTAAATCCCTCAATCAAATGGACACAAATAATGGCCCAAAAGAGGGGGGGGATACATAAATGAATGCGGATGAAAGAGACCTAACCGATATTGATCTGGAAAAACTGGAAGAAGAATTCAATAGAAAGGAACTTCAATCCATTCCACTAGAGCAACTTCAAAAGGTCCACAAAGTCTACATTGACTCCATAGAAAGAGCTACCTCGTGGTTGGGTATTAGATTGGACCCAGGAAAAGATCCATGATGAATGCCTAAATAAGGAAAACGAAGGGGGCATAAATCAACGCAACAACTAATCAAAGAGGTAGGTAACTTTATGATTAACTCAGGACATATCCAACACCTCACCGAGGGTTTATTTTCCCGCCCCTAACTCCTCATGATGAATATAATGTCATGGAATGTAAGAGGTTTAAATGGAAGAACCAAACAAAGGATTCTTCGTAATTGTATCATGGTCGAGGATCTAGATATTATTTTTCTACAAGAAACAAAATGTGCGGGTGATGCAGCTGCAGAGGTTTTCAGAAGATGTTGGAGGCAATGCAATTTTATACAAAATGACTCTAACAAAGCGACATGAGGACTATTAATCCTATGGAATCCTGCCACAATTATTTTAGATCAAACACTCTCCACAACATGCACGTTTTTTATTCACTACCGAGCCATAGGCTCCAGCAAAGAGGGTGTGCTCACAAATGATTATGGACCCCAAAAAATTCAGGAAAAAGATAATTTCTTGATTATTCTCTCCTACCAAGGTGGTCTGGTAGGATCTCAACAATAGATTCTAGGGGGAGATTTCAACATCATCCTCACACTTGAAGAAAAGAGGGGGGAACATGATGACTTGACCAGGATAGTGGTAAGTTCTGGGATCTCATTAAACATCTACATTTGATTGATATTGAAACAAGAAATGATGCTTTCACTTGGTCTAACAAACGATTTGGATCCCAACAAATTGGTTGTAGACTATATCGGTTCCTCATTTTAGAAACCTTGATGCTCGATGGACCCTTAATTGAAGAAAGTATCCTCCCAAAGTAAGACTTTGATCATCGGCCAGTGAATATGTGGATTGATACAATTAATACTCCCAAATACAAGCCATTTCGATTTGAATTTTGTTGGCTAACTCATCCAGATTTCCTAGAGCTCTCTCAATCCCGATGGGAGAAGGAGACAATCTCACATGGCACACTAATGTACATATTCCAGCAAAGACTGAAGAATTTCAATCAACAGCTTCGGGACTGGAATAAAAATGTTTTTGGAAATATATTTCAGGCACAAAAGTCTCTAGAACAACGTCTTGAGGAAATCCAACAAGAATCCATTTTATAGGGCCACTTGGACTCCCTACGATAGGAAGAGGAACTACTTAAACAAAAACTGGAGGAAAGATACAAGCAGGAGGAAATCTGGTGGAAACATAAATTCAAGGTTCAATGACTTAAGGAAGGGGAAAAGAACACCAAATTCTTTCAAAAATCCATGGTGCATAGACAATACATTAATTGTATCACTAAGCTAGAGGATGAACACGGGAACCCAATTTTGGACCATGGGAGAATAGAATCCGAGATGGTAAACCACTACAAGGAACTTCTACCAGAGCTACTCCTCGATCGCACTCCAACCATCAGAAACTTAATTCAGCACATACCTACCGTCATTACCCCTGAACATAATCAAGCCCTCATGAGACCAATCACCATTGAAGAGGTAGACCAAGCCATTAAAGAAATGCTTCCGGGAAAGGCGTCGGGGCCAAATGCCTTCACAACAAACTTCTTCGATTATTGTTGGCTGATGATAAGAGAAGAGGTATGACTACTTGTGGAGGAATCCAATACTTTTGGGTAGGTTCTCTCAGCCCTCAATGCTACTTTCCTTACCCTCATTCCCAAGGAGGAGAGAGTCACTCATCTGAAGCAATTTCGACCCATTTCACTTTGTAATGTAATCTTCAAGATCATTTCCAAAGTCATTTCTCTCATATTAAATCCCATCCTCCCTTTCATTATCTCCAAGGAGAAATAAAGTTACATTGAGGGGTGCCAAATAATGGACAACATCATACTGGTTCATGAAGTTATCCACTCACTTAAATCCACCCGAACCCTATGTATGCTTATTAAGATTGATCTCTCCAAATATTTTGATCGCCTTAGTTGGCAGTATATGCAGTCCCTCCTCTCAACTTTTGGTTTTAATAGGGATTGTATGTAATGGATATTTAACCTCACCTCATCTTCTTTCTTTTCCATCCTTGTCAATGGTGTACCCTCCCAAGATTTCTCACCCTCTAGAGGTATTCATCAAGGGGATCCTCTCTCTCCTTTTCTCTTCATCATCATGGATGAAGTTTTGGGATGCTATATTACTGCCTCTATTATGGATGGGTATCTTCAAGGGCTCCCCTTACATAGTATGCAACCTACTTCTTCTCACAACCAGTTTTTGGATGACACCATGTTGATGGGTACACCCATTGCACAGGAAGCCATCAAACTCAAGTCCATCCTTTCAGATTTTAGTGAAGCTTTTGTCACCTCCTTTAACTTGGATAAATCTCAACTTTTCTTCTTTAATACTCCCCCTTCTATCCAATGACATATCTCACAAATTCTAAGCATCCCCAGGAGCTCCCTTCCATCCAACTATCTTGGCATTCCCCTTTCTGACTCGACTGCTCATAATATCTCATGGGATGCCCTCCTCCTTTCCCTTTCTAACCGTTTGAACTCCTGGACCTTCCGATCCTTGAATCTAGATGCATGTCTTGTTCTCATAAAATCAGTTCTCCAAGCCATCCTTGTATACCTTTTCTCCACCTTGGTAGCCCCACAATAAATCATTAAGGCCATCTGAAATCTCCAACGAAACTTCCTTTAGCAAGGTCACAATCCTGGGAAAAAATGGGATCTTTACAGTTGGGAGAACTTTTGCATGCCAAATTCCAATGGGGGGCTTGGAATTAGGGACCCAGGAAGACTAAATAACATTATGGGATTTATGGCCATCTGAAACCTCCAGTGGAACTTCCTTTGGTGAGGTCACAATCCTAGGAAAAAATGGGCTCTTTTCAGCTGGGAGAATGTTTGCATGCGAAAGTCCATTGGGGGGCTTGGAATCAGGGACCCAGGTAGACTAAATAACATTATGGGAGCCAAAATATGGTGGCGTTGGCTCAAGTACCCGACTAAATTATGGGATAAGCCATGGAAGAAAAAATACGGACCCCATACGAATAAGGCACAACTTATCAGACTAAATGATCAGATCCAGGGCTCAAATATCTAGAATGCATCCTAGTGCAATCATCCACTCATTCAAGAACTTGCTATATAGGAAATCTGGAATGGATGAGATGCTCTACTTTGGACAGACTCGTGGAAACAGTTACCTCCTCTACAATCCTTGGACAATATGTGGCCCATCCAACACCACATGCAACAACTGGAGTCCCTTAAGGTTGCATATCTTTGGTTGGATTCTTCCTATCATACTCTTTGGCGGACCTAGAAAACTTTTTCCATTGATCTCAACAATCCAACTGACTATGAATTACAACCTTGGAAAGTTGTCGCTTCCCAGAGAAAGATCTGTATCAGGGAGGGCCTAAATATTCTCCATTGGGGTCACTCTCCCTTGGGCACATTAACGATTAAAGAAGCCTACATCCTCCAGACCAATTTTCATGTTCAACCAAAATAAAACATCTAGCAGATCATTTGGAAGACGCTATTGTGGCCAAAAGTTTCCACTTTTCTTTGGCTCTTTGTTCAGAATCACATTCTCACCTGGAACAATCTTCAAAAAAGAGGGTTCATTGGACCCTTGATTTTCCATATTTTTCAACAACATGAGGAGTCAATGGAGCACCTACTAAATCAATGCTCCATTAGTGGGGAGATATGGGACCTTGCTTCACTGATAATGAGGAAAAAAAACAGAGCAATAGATAGTATTATCAACACCAAAGAGAATTGGGGAACTACAACCTTCAAAAATCCAATTTTGAATAGGATATGGCAGCTTCTCCTAGGCTTTGTAGTCTGGAAAATTTGGAAAGAGAGAAACATACACATTTTTTATTCCCATGATTCTCCCCCTTTCCTCATCTGGTTAATAATTTTTGGCAATATACAAGAAACAATTCGAACCCAACATTGGACCCAGGACGATCTCTCCTGTGATCCCAAGGAAAACATCATTCTTTCTACTTGACAATTGAATATACATTATAATCTAACCCACTCTGTCCCAACATCCTCGTTCCTTTCCTTCTCCTAGCCTCACCTCGTGGCAATTCCCTCCTACAAGATTTTTCAAGATGAACTTTGACGGTGCTTTGAAGGGTAATTTTAGAGCTGCGGGGTTTGGGGTTGTTCTTCGAGACAATACTAACCAAATTAAAGACATCATGGTCGAAAATCTGGGGCATGAAACTAACAACTCTGCGGAGATTTGGGGCCTTATTAGAGGAATCTAGTTAGCTTCCATCCTAAATTTGACTCAACATATTATTGAAGGGGATTCTCAAGTGATTCTCTTGTTAGTTACCAAGATCATAAACGGGCCTGATCCTGTAAAATTTTCCCCTAACTAGCGTCTACTTGGACCTCTTGATACCTTTTTTTCCCTTCTTCATTCCTCTCTCACTCTTATCCCCTCCCAGGTAATATGAGAAGCGAACAAGGTGGCCGAAAAGCTAGAAAATGAAGGAGTCTCTTCAGAGGAATATGACATCACAATTGATGCCAATCTCCTTCCTACACCTATGTTGCTTCTTCATTGTATTGAGTTAGCCCACATAGATTTTCCTCCCCTGGATGGGCTGAGAGTGCCAAGGGTAGTAAATGCAACCTGTTGCTGCCCATCTCCCTCTTCTCTTTTGAATGCATAACATTTAAACATATTGAATGGTGGTGCAGTTGTGCAACGTGGGAGACTTAATGAGATGCTTAATGTGAGAGATGGAGTGTTACATGACTGGTACGAGGCTAATACAGACTGTCAACTCAAAGTTAATGACGATTTCTTTTACCATTTTTTCAAACTAATTGGAGGTAGGGCATGGCATCCACTCCATTCTGTTTGTTCAGGAATTATGGGTGGCTTCCTCCTCCCTCACTAGAATCTTTCTTGCTCACAGTTCTCTACTCTTCTCGCCCTTTCTCCCTTGGCCTTCCGATCTTCGTCCTAATGCAATTCCATGTGATAGGGGTAAGACAAAGTGTGGATCGACCTACTACAGTTTCATGACTAGATGACTCCATCCGAGCCCTTCATCTGTGCCAATTCCACCCACCTCCACAAGCCCAATCCTTGGTGGTTCTCCCTCGATGAATTTTTCCTTCACTAATCATAATTTGATGGGGGATGAAAGAAACTAGGTTTTCATGGAATAAGAATTCTCTCTAGTGCCTCCCCAATCCCCTCCATATTCTCTTTTGATAATGAACACATACTTACAAGGCTCTCTTGTCCACTCTTCCCGAGAGGAAAATGTTGACCCTACCCCATTTTTGGGGAGTTTCCCAATCACGGAAGAGTCTCCTACTTTGCTTGATGAAAAGGTTCTGGACGATGCTCGCCTCGGTACTGAGCTCCACCCCAATGCAGATTCCGTGCCAGAGATGCCTCGCCAATGCAGCTTCTTAGAATATCAACTACAACTCATCTTTGAACCGAGAAGGGATGTTGCTGACCAACTTCATCATCAAACCATCCTCTACCGCTAGTTGGAATCCTTCTTCGACTCTCTTTCAAGTGAACCTATCAAAAGAAGATGCCAAACCTACTTCCAACCTTATGTATTTGCACTAGCTTGGCCTCAACCCTCCAATGGAGATGACAATTTGGGTTGTTAAAATTTTCATGCTTATGTACTGGATATATGTTCAAAATAGTTATAGCTATGTTGGGTATGCTCCGTTTTATTTTTCAGCTACTTATGTATACCAGTATAGACATTGATGCTTTCACAAGACTGCAACCTATTATGGTTTCCATTTGTATGGCATAATAGGTTACTAGTTTTGACATTTGTATTGGTTTGTTGATTATCTAAGGTAATACATTTTTATTTACGAAAAAAATATCCATTTAGAGTCAAAATTGTTAAATAAATTATAATAAATAAGTGATGAACAATGTCTTTTTAATTTGATTAACAACCACTGGCATTTACAACCACAAGAATTCACATTGCTCTATTCAATTGTTCAGTGTTCTTCTTCAACATGTAACCAACCCTCATTCCTATTGTAATATAGATAATTCACCTTTGCAAATTTATAACGACTACTTCATTACAACTTATCTATAAGAACATCCTTTGAACTCCAACTTTAGATAGACCCTAACCAATAATAGTCTTATATGTAATTCAAAGTTGCATTCAACCCATCCATTATATAGATCATTTCACATTTGTAAATTTATAACTACTACCTCATTACAACCTATCTATAAGGACGCCCTTTGAAATAAAATTTTAGATGGACCCCAACCAACAATACTCTTATACATAATTTAATGTTGCATTCAACCCACCCATTCCCCTAGTAACGAGTGCTTATCACATTGCTTTTGATAGAAATGTTATCTCTCACCCAATGCACAATGACAAGTATTTTATTCAAACTTTTCTTTATGCCCTTTTGCAATTCCATTCTAATTCATCCTACCTTGTTTTGGTGCATATGCATGCTATGTGCATCTAACCTCTTTATAGGAATTTCAACTATTTTATTGAATTTATAACAACGAAACCTTATGAATGATAATGATATAATAACATCTAGTACTAATAATGAGCGTAAGAATTTTACATTAAATTCATATGAAACAATCAATTTTGGTCAAGACCTTAATGACTATTGTTACAAAATCCACCTACATAACTTAAAAATATGAAATGGGGCTCTATGTCTTAATACTAATAGCCATTACAATTCTTAAAATATACCATTAAGATTAATCTTGATGATTATAACAAGGGAATAGGTTTAATCTAAATGATTACAACTAGGGCATCGATTATTGTAAATTTGAATTTTGTAAATATCATTGTTATTCAACTCTTAATAGCCTATAAGTGACTTATCTTGATAACATTTCTTTCATATAAGTGACTTACTTTCATAAGCTTCCTTGAGATTGATTTATTGCATAGAATAGTCACAACTCATTTTTTACTCTCTGTAACAAACAATAGCTTGCTATGTACTATTCAACACATCATTGTCTTCCATTGGATGTTTAATCATGTGAAGATTTAATATTTGATTTTCTAATTTCAGTTTTACACAATATTCCAATCATTTTTTTGTTTTTTGTTATTAGCATCAATTTTATCTCTCATGCTAGTCAAGTAACACTTACATTCATAACTATAGGTCTCATTAGATATGTAGTTATCCCAAGCTCTTAACTTGGTATAATTTAGATCATTGATATTCGAGCTATAATCATATGCTTGATCATTAATAAAGACTTGGATTATTTTTGATGAAGTATTAGGAGTGTATTAGTGAAACTAACCTACACATTGGATGTCCATTTAGATGGGGTCAAAGTATAGGGAGAACAAATTTAATATCACATCTCCATTGTGTAACATTTCACTACACTCACTGTGATCTTAAATGGAAGGAAACAATAATGAAAGCATTTCCACTAATAAGAATTAGCTTTATTGTGTTTAAGCTATCACCAAAGATGTATTGAAAAAATTGTACAAAGAGATGTATGATTAATTTTCATATATTTGAGATCATTTATGCCTTAAAATGTGCTTGTAACATCTAGACAACACATTTCTGATTTGTTTGGTTGTAGAATCTTGTTAAAAGTATACGCAAGCATCAAGATCCTATAATTTGAAGGTAGAATCAATGTTGAATCCTTGGGTGGATGGGTACACAAGATCAAATCCTATTTCTTGTAAATTGCTTAAGTGATGAAGAGAAAATTTCCCTTCAAAGAATAAAATTTGTGTTGATAGCATTATGCTAGTGGGAAATGCATATAATCAATAAATGCAAAAACAAAAAAGATTCCATAAATACTTGGACCATGTTTATGGAGGTGATTCATTTAATGAATTTTACCTGCTTAAACACAATTAAAATTAATGGAACAATAACAACAATTATACTATTGTAAAAATCAATTTATTTGAGATTACACCAATTAATTAATTTCCTTATGGTACAAATAGATATCCAAATCCTAAAGAGAACAAAATGCTCAAATATAGAATGGATTGTACCCTTACATCTAAACAAATCTAAACTTTTTAAATGTTAATATGCTTAAGCAGACACCAATCAACTTTGTATAAAAATGTGGAATTTATTTTTTAAAACAACATAACAAAAATACCATTTCTATGAAAAAGTTGAAATAACATTCAACAACAATCTAAGTGTTAATTCTATAGAGAGAAGACTAGCCAATAAAAACAAAAAAACACCACAATGCCACTATGTGTAAATATTAAGCATATGTCTAAAGCATATAAACCTACTCACCATATGACCAAAAAAATTATCCATATAAATATAATTACAAGTTGTAAAAATAAATAAATTATCAATAAAAAATAAAATTAAAAAAACTATCAGCTTCGCAATGCTCTCACATTTATATTTAATTATGCAAAATTTGAAATTCACCCCATCAAACTTTCCACATAGTTATCCATAATGTGATTGAGACGGAATTATATCAATATGAGAAATTTGAAATTCACCCCCTTAAACTTTCCACATAGTTATCCATAATGTGATTAAAATAGAGTGTTAAAAACACTATTTAAACCATACGTGATATTTCTATTTTTTTCTCAGCAACCTTAAGACATATCTATGTTTATTAAGCTCTTAGGTTGTGGATTTCATAAAGACTTTGAAGTAACCCTCGTCTCATGATGACTTTAAGGCTTTTCGAAAAAGCTAAATGCCATCCAACAATTTAATTGAAGTGGACTCTCAACAATCTAGTGCTTTCATACCTTTATTTTATTAAACAGTATCCAAAACAATTTTTTAATTTTATGTGGAAATAGTGGGTGGTGGACCATATACTTATCAACTGTAAAAGATCCACTATCATATCTCATTAAAAGCTGAGTTGAGTTTTTAATTCATATTATGTAACCTCATCATTCGTTGCAATTTCATTATGATGTTCATTTTATATTAATTCATAATTCGTCACAATTGCACTGTCATGTTTTATTAAAAACATAAAGTTTGAGAAGATAATTATAAAAATTAAATAAAAATTATTGAAGAAAATTGTAAAAATTGTCAATATAGTTAAAAAAATGAAAATGTAAATATTTTGATATTTAAAAATATATAATTAAGATGAATTTATATTAATTTATTTTTAATATATTGTATTTTTCAAAACAAATTTTGGGGAATTCTCTTTTTTGTCTTCATATTTAGATGAAGGATGGGTTGATCCTTTTCCAAAAAATATCTAGATAGAGGGCAATTCAATTGCCAACAACAATAGTGGTTTGTAATTTTGATGGACTCAACTAGATTTAAACCTGTGACCTACGACTTCCCTATCAACAACATGCTTTGGAGAGACAGTTCAACCAAATGAGCTAGTCCTTAGAACTCACTAGTTTATATATATAAGACATTTGAGTTAGCTCAATCAATTTTAACTGATCAAGTTGAAGGAAAATATCGCTCAAAGGTCAGGAGTTCAAGTCCAATAGAGTTCCTTTGGGTTAGGAGTACATGTTATACTTTGATGACATTTACCCTAAGTGCCATTCACAAAATGTGAGGAAGCACTTGGAGGGTTTCTCCGAGAACATTTTCCATGGATATATATATATATATATATATATAGAAAAGATAGAGGTTTCATATCTCATCCATACTAGATTATAGAATACACCTTGCTTCTCCTTGTGAAATATCTTTTAATATCTTTCACACATATCAAAGGTTTTAAAAAATTCAACCTTATGTCAACAAACTTAGGTTGAAAATTGAGGGTATTATTATAGTGTGGACAAGATATAAGGTTTATTGACCACATCCAAAAGAAACTTTGAGGGGAGGTAATAAAATCAAAAGGCTAGATCTAATCAATGTCACTCATATAACACATTGAATATACTTTAAGAAGGAACACTTAAGAAACATAAGATCTAGTTTCTTGGATATGATCCTTACACAATTATTGAAAAGATTGGAGAGAACATATTCAAGTTGGATATCCAATATTTAACATAGATTGCTTGAAGCTCCATGAACCATTGATGTTGAACAACGACGAAGAAGAATTTATTATATTAATTCCTTAAGAGTTAGTTTTTAAAATTGATACATAGTTGGAATTGGAGACAATTCTATATTGCAAAGAGTATAAAATTAAACACAAAACCATAAAATTTATCAACTTCGATTGAAAGTACAACTACCCTAAATTAAAAAAAATACACCTTTGAGAAGATTCAAGTTAAGTTTACTCAATTTCTAATAAATATGTTATCTCTTGGAAGGAGTTAAATATCAACTTAGTCCATCACTAAAGAAGTAAGGTTAATGAAACTTCACTCAAAGAATTATCTAAGTATCAATGCACAATTTTGAAAGTTGTATCATAAATGCAAAGCCACACAAAATCCTCCTAAAATACACATTGTATCAACTTTGTTGTGCATTAGATTAATGATTCAATGTTTTAGCATAGATGCACTTATAACTCAATCATGTAGTGGAACACTATGACTTGATTATATGCTTAAACTTCTTCACACTATCTTTGTTTGCATTTTTGTAAAAAATACACAATTTAATTCAATGCAAATATGTTATGATATGATTAACAATTTAACCATTCTACAAAAGTTTAATAGTTATAATGACTTGTTTTTTCCTATGTATTTTTGTAAAAAATACATAATTTAATTCAATACAAATATGTTATAATATGATTAACAATTTAACCATTCTACAAAAGTTTAATAATCATAATGACATGTTTTTTTCCTATTTATTTTTCATCTTCTTAAAATTTATACACTTATATAATTTAAAATTTAAATAAATGAAAAAAATAAAATTATTTTGTATTATATTATCTTAACATATTATTTATTTACATTCTCATATTATTTAAAGGTTCTCTTACATTGATTATTTTTAATTCATAATTGACTTATGGTCCAAAACTATTACACGAATGTGTAGGAATGAGTTGTGAATTCATTTATGTTTTATATTTGAGTAGGTTCACTATTTATCACGCCATAATCTATTATTGTGTTTTTAATGGATTTGTTATTGTATTTTTAACGGATATTTAATCACCGTTGTTTGTTGTATTTGAGATTGATTTGAAACACATCTTATAGTATTGGTAAAATTTGATGAGTAAATATTAGTTTTTTTTTTTTCAATTATTAAATATTAGTAATTTTAAAATCTATAAAATTGTCAAATTGATAGGTAAGTTGAAAATTTAGTGGTACCATATCTATGTGTGACATATATTTATGCCTTGGATTACTTGCCATAGTTGCATGTTG
Source organism: Picea engelmannii (assembly GCA_009831015.1). Classification (NCBI taxonomy): domain Eukaryota; kingdom Viridiplantae; phylum Streptophyta; class Pinopsida; order Pinales; family Pinaceae; genus Picea; species Picea engelmannii. Next base: position 1,080,400 of record ML776549.1, read on the forward strand.
GGTTTTTGAGTGTACCAAATGCTGGTAAAAGAGGTCTCCATCCCATGATTCCTAATGTAGCATGCTCATAATGCAAATTGGAACTTACATTTGTCTCCTAGCATAATTAGTTTTTTGCGAATTCATGTGATCTTATGATTGAAATTTAAATCATCTAGTTAACCCTTTGTTCATCAAATCAGTGATGTGATTTTCTAGTTTAACTTGACTTCTGTGAACCTCGATCAGATTGTACATGGGTAAGCCAATAATCCAGAGAACCACATCAATTTTGAATATTGGGAAGGTTAAATAAAACAACTAACTTTTTGACGTTGATAGATTGTTGTCAGCCTGCAACTTTCAAGTGGTATAAAAGTATATGAGATATTCCAATAGATTTAATCTCTCTCACTTCTTTTCACTTATTCTTTTCCAAGTAATAGATGGTGGAGTGTGTAAAAAATCTAGCTCACCACATTTGACAGCTCTGTGATATTATAAGTCCAACGATTCTTCCATCCACGATATCTTTTGTTACCTGCCTATCATGAGGAGAGTGTGTAGACGCATAATACGATCTCAGTCCATTCTCCTTTGAGTGGACCCTCATGAACTCTAACGGATCTTACGGGCCGTTCTCTTTGTCGTCTTTTTGCGTAGTGAAGAAGTCACCTGCCTTACCCAAAACACAAACACTACACGTAAGCAATGATATATCTAGCTTGTAAGAAATAATAGGTACGTGATCTAATTTGTTTCTTTTCACTGATGTATATACAGTGAATATAGTTCAATCTCCAAGATCGTGAGTATCGAGGACGATTGAAACGAAAGACAAAACTACAATATGACTATATATATATATATATATATATAAACTTTATATAGATTTTTTTTTTTTTTTTGATTTATTTTTTTTCTTTCTTTCTTTCTTAGGAAGAAATTTTTCTCAAATTTATATAGATTTTTTTTTGGTATAATAAAGAATTTCATTAAACAACAATATAACAATTTATATATATATACAAAATTTATATAGAGTTTTTTTTTTATATAACAAAGACTCTCATTAAAGTGATAAATGTTGTATAGGTTAGGATATATATATATTGAATTGAATATAAAAGTATTACAATATATATCCTAATCTATATAGCATTTGTACTATTACATAGTACAAATCAACATATATGTTGGTAGTATGTATACTTTAACAAAATATGCAACTAGACCATTTTAAAATCATGGATCATGTAGTAACCTTACTCTATGATGTTAGAATTTTTTTTTTTTTTCTTTCATATGAACTAATAGGCAGTCTAGACTTGATACAAAAGAAAGAAGGTAACAAAGAACTTGTGGCAAAATTTTAATGAGAAAATGACTTTAAATTAATGTGATATCATTTCAATAATTGTTTACATCGATCAAAAAGAATCTCTATACACAAAAGAACATATAGTTTGTCGATACAAAAGAAAGAAGGTAACAAATAACTTGTGGCAAAACTCTAATGAGAAAATGACTTTAAATTAATGTGATATCATTTCAATAATTACTTACGCCGATCAAAGAGAATCTCTATCCATAAAAGAACATATAGTTTGTCAATTAAATGTAAGTTAACTAATAATTGAAATAAGGAGATGGAAAAATATAAACAAAAACAAATCTATATGCTTACAAACAAGAAGAAGTTCAAGATGAGTTGTTTATGATGTTACCACATGCATGAATAAGTAAGCCAAAATCACTCAATTAGACATGAAGATTTTAGTAGCTTACATAGCATGTTGATCTTGCAATCGAAACAAATAGGTGGTTATGTTAAGGGTATTTTAGAACAACAACAAAAAACTAGTATATTGCAAGGTGAAACATGCTTAAGATATAAATAAATCAAAGTTGAAAACGTAAATTTTTGTAATTTCATCATATGGTTCCACAAATATTACAAGGTATCTCATGGATGTAAATAAAACATATTTTATAATATTATATATAGTTAAGAGAAACTTAATTGATTGGTCAAGTGAGTAGTAATATTCCTCTATCGAGGATCAATTTCCCTCCACATGATATGATTAGCAAAGGTAATTCAGGTAGGATAAGTGATCACATGTATTTGGTTAAATAATGGATGTTCCACATTTATAATATTTTTTGAATAGATATTTCTTATAACTATTAATAAAAAAGAAGTATATGCATGGCTTAAATATAGAAAAAGAGAGCCGCAAATGCAACCTCCATAGGCAAGTTTGGAAGCCAAAACAATGTGGATTAGTTGTATCCAAAACACATATGCATAGAGATTCCAAGTCGTATTATCCATAAACAAAGCAACATAAAGAAGCAAAGGGCATTCACCTGAGAAAATAATCACTAAACATTCACCACACCAGTCAAAGGAGGAGGTTGGTTGTGGTCATCAGGAGCATGGCCACAACCTTAAGTAGGAAGATCAACACCAACCAACTATACATAGTTCTTCCCATCAACATGATATTTGGGGGCTTGGGCCCCTCTAAAATAGAAAGGTCCAACACCAGGAGTTGCTATCATGGTGAGGCGAGCAAAGGGGGCATCTTATGGTGTGCTCACACCTCTAACACACTTATCTCTCTACATGGTGTTTAGTTATATTGTGACAAGAACTATGGTGGGACCCAATAGAGCTAGGTTGCTTTGGGTGGTTAGGTGGGCCATGTGGATCCTTTGGCAATCAACTCAGAGGGCAAAGGGCTCCATGCCAATACTCCACCAACAACTGTAGGTGTTTTATTTCCATCTTAACTTTCTATGTTTGGACCGTAATATGCATTAAGACACTACTATAATGTGGGTTTGTATTGTTGTCATTAGCATAGTTTTCCAATGTATTTTTTTGAGAAAAAAAATCAAGTATGTATGATGCAAAATAGGATGCTAAAGGGGGCATCATTATTTGTGTCAACCTTGTTTCATCTTTTTTGATGCACAATTCACAAGGTGTCATCCTAGTGACAAAGAATATGATGCAAAAAGTTTGTCTGTATGACATTAGTGTCATATTGCATCATATATTATTAAAAAAACATTTCCAAAGTCACTTTTGCATCAAGTTTACATCATATGTGTGTTCATTGCATAGTATTAGCATTGACATGGGTGTCCATATTTCATATGGGGCATCATTTTTGCATCATATGAGTCATAGTAGAATCATAACAATGTCGAAATACAAATTTTTTAATTATATTTGCATCTTATTAACATCATTTTACATCACCCTTACATCGTGTTAGCATTATGTATGCATCATTAGGATTTTTTTTTCATCGTATTGGCATTGTATTGCATTATTTGTGTGTCATGTTAACATCAAGATTGCATCGTTACTATTCCTTTTGTGTTGTATTAGCATCATAATATATGTCTTGCATCAAAATACTATCAAATTTGTGTTGTTCTAGCATCAACGTTACAATGCAATTACTATTAATGATTCAATTATTTTTATTGATTACTTAATTATTTTTATTTAATTGATCGTTATTATTAATTAATTTAATTAATGATAGTAATTATTATTATTATCAATTTATTAATTGTTTCTATTTTACTATTTTAATTGTTGAAATTAATGTAATTATTAATTATTGTTTTTATAATATTTAAATAATTATGAGATTGAGTATTAATATAAATCTATTTTACAATGTGATAATAATAATAATAATAATAATCCATTTTTAAGGTCACGGCCAAGCCAGACACCTAATTGGTGTATGAGACCCCCTTGTTTATGGGACAAGGGACCCCCTCCGCCCAACAATTTCTACATCAAAAGTTGAAAGAAAAAATTATATATGTATAAATAAATATACATCGAAAGTTGATTGAACTATTTGTAAATAAGTGGTACACTACCACCCCAGGGAAATGTCAACTTTGTATACAACATAACATGAGAAAATTTCTACACTTATAAGGAAATAAAATGGATTTGACATCAGAAGTTGATTTCATTGTTGTGAATGCCCTCATCTTATAAACCCTCCTCAACCTCACTTTGTAAAAATTATATGAAAAGAACATGAGTTCCATAAAAACAAAAAAATTACTAACTATTAAAGATATAATAAAAAAACATGTAGGTTAAAAAGTTGTTGATACCCTCTGATTATCTAAATCACTCTCGTCATCATCAATCATATATGTTCATCGTCATTTATGTGCCTTGTGTTGAAACATTAATATGTATTTCATAAAATAAATGAGTACCATGAAAAATATAACATATTGGATTCAATTACACTCTAAATTTCAATAAAAAATGTAGGATAAATCCTACCATGTTTAACATGTTAAGATATTCTATGTCTCAAACTAGGTTTTAGACTTTTTTTAAATTCTTGTACTCTTTAACAACTCTCCAATTTTTTTTATCAAGTTTGTATGCAACATAAAACCAAATATAATAAGTAATGATTAGAATTATAAATGCAACTCTTCATAAAATAAATACATATTTTTCATTATTATATAACAATCATGGAATATTTAATTACAACTCACTTTGGGATTTTTATTACTATCATCATTGATTACTATATCTTTACCTTTTCTTCTATGACCTTCCTCGTCTCTTTCCACGTGTCTAGTGTGATCCTCTAATAGTCCCTCTCCAGTGGAATCCATATGAAGTATAGAGCTATTACAACAATATGTTATTGAGACAAGTACATAAAATCTACGGAATAAAATATATGCATAATTTGACATGAATATCAAGAATACACATACATATCATCAACATATGCATAAACATTTTATTCAATGAAAGGTAATGAAAGTCAACAAATTTAACCAAACTCAACCAGAGTCAAGTAGACTTTGGTGCCCCTAGATGAGGTGTTAATATTGTAATCATGAGGCTACATTTGGGATGCGTGTTCCTTTCCACCCATCCAATCCATATCCAAGGAGGGTGTGTGGAGGGCCAATTACAATGCTCTAGATGTTGGGGAATAAAGATGATTGTGAGTCTCAAATTTGTGGAGGATGTCATGGACCCAAATCTAGGTACAGAGGGTGGACGAATCATTTCCAACTGAGGTCAACAATTGATTAAGATGGGAAGGCTCGATGTGATGGAAATGACCTCCAACACTCAATTATTCTTGGTTAACATCCATGAGAATCTCATTATTATCTGGCTCTATTGGTTGTGAGAAATTAGTTCCTTGGCCTCCTCAACTACTTTTGTTGGCTCTCACTCCCTTGGCATGCCAAGGGTGAGGGAACGTGGAAGGGCACGCCAAGAAAGGGGATATTCTTGGTGAGGGGGAGCTAAGCTCGAGGTCTTGGCTCCGACTATGGATAATTTGGCGCAGGAAGATACATATATGACAATTGAGGGAATTGCAAAGAGTAGGGGCCTTATGCAACTATCCGCGCAACCAACCAAGGAGGATATCCTCATCTGGGGATGCAAGGTGGAATGGATAGAGAAGATGGAAGATCCTATGGTGGAGTTTGAATTTTAGTATGAAGACAAAAACAATGCCCCTATCGACAAGATTTTTGTTCCTCCAAAATGTTCTAGAAGACTTCACACGAGGACTGCACCGTGCCCACATAATATCACTTAGCAGAGGACCACCTACAACTCATATTTGAACTGTGAGGGGAGGTGTACAACTTGAAATTCAAAATGGAACAGATGGATTCTAATCTATCTCTGTTGTTGGACTTATGTACACATCTATCATCTCAACATAATACCTAGGATTTGGATTCTCAGAGCATGGGCAAGGCTTATCCTCAGGCCAGCCATGGTTTTACATAATCAACATGTAGTCTTAGTTTCTTTTATGTTCATTTTCTTACTTCCTATAGTCTAATCACTATTAGATTCTTTTAAAGAACATTTGCAACATCTCTTCCTCTCAAAGTACGCTCACATTTTGATTCAGGTTGAGGCTTGAGTTGGTTTCCTTTTTTAGTATCCCAAGCCCCAATGAACTATGCATGTAATTTCTATGTTCAAATGAAGGTAATACAATATCTTACTTACAAAAAAAGAAGAAGTAGACTTTGGTGTAAAGATTCAAGTTGATGTGATGTCATCTTCCTCCAATCTAATAGTATCAATGTTTACGGTTTTGGTATCATGTCTTTTCTACATAGTCCTACCTATGGTTTTTACTCATTTGATTTATTATACAATTATTATAGTGGCATATCTCTATGTGGGAATTAGTTACACATTAATATACATATTGCATAGAAAAAACAATTCAAGTGAGCTACTATTGGATCAAAGGTTGTGATTATCCAAGCTAACTACTATTTCATTGTTTTGCTTATGCTATAATTCATTAAGATGCATATAATGGATCAACTCACTATTGGATCAATGGTTATGATTATCCAATCTAACTACCATTGTATTGTTTTTCTTATGATATAATTCATTAAGATGCATATAATGGATCCATATTTGACCACTAATTTATGAGATATTTTTGTATCCATTAAGAGTCTTATGCCACTAATGATGGAAAATAATGTATAAGAAAAAAAAAACATCAAAAGACATATATATAATATTATAATATTTCATGGTACATATTCTAATAGAATTATCAATGAATAATAATACAGAGTCACCTCAAAATGCGAAGAACGAGAGGTTAACAAGGATGGGAGAACATGGATAATTGAGTCTCCTTTGAAACATTTTTCATTGCACTGTTAGGAATCTCATTGCATTCATTATGTACAAGGAAAAAATTGAATTCGTAGCACCAAGCTCTCCTTCATGGAGGTCTTCAGCCCATAGCTCCATGGTGATATTTCAGCCTACAATGTAAGGCTATGATAAATAGTTGCCTATTATACATAGTGTTGGTAGGGGTTCAGTCATGTGTTCAACTCCTTGCTCTGGTAAGGCTACTACATAGTTTGAATAGAGTGATTCTTGTGCATATTAATTGGTAGGAATAATAATCCCAATGATAACTAGCACATATAATTAATTTAAAATATACATGGAAGCACAGTAATCTCAATTCTAGATAACATAGATTAGAGAGTGGTAGTGATAGTCGAGCTAACTAGTATTGGATTAACAATAGTGATTCTTTGAGCTAGATATTATTGGATTTTGTGTGTATAAGTGGGTATGAACATTGATATTGCATGAGACCTTTGTCCCCTAGTTTCTCAATCTCTTCCCTTGTCATCATAGGAGTTTATGGAAGTGGTGTACAATAAATCGAGGTGATCAATGCTTTGGTGAAGTAAGAAATTTAGGTCACCATCCTTTCTTATCACTACACCTTAAATGATCATAACTGCACAATAAATGCAATTATATATCAAAATAGGGTTGGATACTTTATGATGATAAAAATACACCATAATTGTGTAATTATGGCCCAAAACGCATTTGTAAATTTAGTGCAATAATATAGGATTCATTCACCTAGATGACGCCCAAAATATCATGTAGTGTGTAACAATTTCTCTTACATGAATGAGAATGGAAATACATGATGAAGACAAAGAGGGGAATATATAGTATTGTTTTTCTATTAAACACCTAACTAATGTGTGGTTATATTAGTATTTAGCATAGGGTATTTTTGAAGTGAGTCATAATACCAACCAATGTCAATAGTATTGGACTAACTTGGAGGTCAATGATCCATGTGCGGGGTTCCTTTTAAAACTAATATGGCCTCTTTTCCATGACAAAAATATTCATTAATTATGTTAAACACTTGAAGTGATGGACTATGAGTATTTTATTCACTTGACTCACTCTTTTATTCACGTTACCATTGAAACTCAATCTCAAACCAATGCTTTGTCCACTAGGTAATGAAGTTGTAACATAAGGAAAAAAGAAGAAGTCTACAAAGTGGACTTACAAAAGTACAAAACTTTTAAAATGAAAACTTAATATATTATATGCAAAACCATTCCTTGGACAAAATCTTAGGAGGGGGAGAGAAAGCGAGAGAGATAAAAGGAAGATGGGGAGGAGGGAGAGAGAATAAAAAGAAGAGGAGGGAGGAAGAAAAGGCAAAGAAGAGGAGAGGTGGAGAAGAAAAAGAGGAAGAGGCAGGAGGAGTATGAGGGATAAGTGAAATATGAAAAGGAAGAGGGGGGAAGAGGGAGAGGACGAAGAAGAGGATGGGAAAAAAAGAGGAAATGAGAGAGGAGGGGGGAAGAAAAATAAGAGTGAAAGAGGAATATGGGAAGAGGGGGATAAGGGAGAGGGAGAAGGAAAGGAGGAGGATGAGGGATAAGAGAAAGAGGGAGAGAATAAGTAAGGAATAAAAATAGTAAGAGGGAGAGGAGGGGGGAAGAAAAAGAGGAGTAGAAGAGGGCCCAAATGAGGGATAAGAAAAAGAGGAAGAGTAGGGGGAAGAAAAATAGGAAGAGGGAGAGGAAGAAGAAGAGATGAAGAGGACGTAAAAGAGGGAGAATAAGAAAGGAAGAGAAAGGGAGAAGAGAAAGAGGAAGGGGGGATATTAAACCTACTTATTTTTTGTTTGTAAACCCTATATCAAAAACCCAAATCCCATTTTGTTTTAAATATGCAATTAAAAAAAGGGGTGGCAAGGTGGTGGATGAGGAAAATGACAAAAAACTTAACTTTGATCCAATGATGCCCCACACATCTCATTAGACTACTATTTTTTAGTGCACCCACAAATCCATTTCATCTCTAAGAAGTTGTACCCCAAACCGTTGTGTGAAAATGAAATGATGGTGAGGGGGGGATATTTTTTTTACTTTATTTAAAAAATGCACAAGTAGGGAAGTGAAATTTTTTATTTTGCGTTTCTTTTTTCATTTATTTTGAATTTTCATGTCAATTTATGTCATGCATGGTTCAACTATCATGATGAAAATATGGAGTGCACATCATGTTGAAGATTTTGTAGCTTCGAGAGGTATTCCCACTATGGTCCATGGTGTCAGGCATGTAGGAATCTTCGTTGGCACCAAATTACTCTTTTGTTTTGGTGAAAATTCCCTTGGGATGAAGCTAGGGCTTCATTGGATTGTGTTGGGGTGTCACACCCACAAAGAGGAATAAAATATTCTAACCTAATGTTGAATTTAGAAGGGGTTCCTAAACTCACTCATTAGAATCCTATATAATGAGAGGAGAGATTGCGAAAAATCTCATTGTTTCATTACGGTGTTAGCATAAGTGAGAGTGCACTTGTGCTAGGATCTTGGAAATTTCAGCAAGGGAAATTCTGCAATTTTGGACAAATTTGTCCTAGGTTTCTTGGAAATTTTGTTTCTATCTCAGCAAGGAAGGCTTCTGTTTTTCCAGAAAAGGAGGCCACACATGTGACAGAAGGAGAAGAGACAACCATAAAATATGATAGATAAGGTCACATGTGTGGGAAGATCATACAACAGTTCGTACAGTCCGCAAGTGCGAGTACAACAGGTCCATACAGTCACACGTGTGACCAGAATAGAACAACTGCATGTGTGAGAGGGTTCTGCAGGTCGCACGTGTGATTTATGGGCAGGTGAAAGTTCGTACAGGATGATGTCAACAATCCGTATAGTCCATATGTCTGACGTCAGAAGGCCATACAGGCGGCGTCAGTAGGTTTGAAAAATTGGAATTTGTCTTGGGATTTTGTTGAGGTTGGTTTGCTGTTTTTTTTTTGTTTTTGGGAGAAATTATTTGTCCTCGTATTTGGTGTAAATTGTGACAACTGTAAAGGCTTATTTTTCCCTTAGGAATTTATGAATTTGACAATTTACTGAACATAAAAATTTTGTGTCTCAATTGTGTGGATGATTTATCTATGGTCTTGTTATTTCTGCTGTTGTAATTTTCGTCAATAATTTTAATGTAAAATTATTCAGTGATAACAACTAGGGTTTATTATTTGGTCACTTGGAAGTGATTTCCAGATCTAAAATTAGTTGCATAGAATTGCATATGAAAAATTTACATGGTATCAGAGTTGAGGCCTTGAAGGAAGAGAGGGAGTCATCTCTTGAGACACACTTGTTGTTTCAAGTACAAAAAGTTTGTTGTTGCAAATTCTTATTTCGTTTTGGGTAGCTCACCATGGCCAACACTTTGAATATTGAGGACAGGATGGAAGGGGAAATAAACTTCCGGGATTGGAAGGCCAGGGTTCTTCTTTCGTTGGAGGAGAATGACCTCAAAGAGTATGTTGAGGTTTTGGTTCTGTTGATGGCCAAAACTGACCATAATCAACTTTGGGGAGATCACCTGGTCAGGGAATCAATTAGGCCCTTATCCATTTGGTATGGTGATTTTGACTGGTTTCAATGGGTCCAATTACCCTCATCTAAAACTATCCTAAACTAATTACTAATGTAATCTAAGCTAAACTATATGTACATGACTTTCTATCTTGTAGTGTAGTTTGTTACTTTCTTTTATCAGCAGACAGAAGAGAAGGAATTTCCTTCTTGCAGTTTCTTGAAGAAGGCAATCCTCTACTAAAACAAGGGCTCAACAAAGTCACATTGGGGTTTGCTCCTGTGTAAGGAGACTTAAAAAGAAATGCAAATCTAATGTATGATAGAAATGAAATCTAATCTAACCTATCTTGATTAGGACAAGATGCATATCTCATCCAATCCAAGAGCAAAGTAATAAAAAGGGGAAAGGACTGAGATTGAATCTAAGGTTTAGATGTACTTATTCTAATAAATAGTTACTAGAAAACCCCATGCATATACCTAAATCCAATCATGTAAAATTAATCCAATATAAAATTTATTTTGAACTAAGGAAATAGTTCATTTAATTCAACATAAAATAATGCAAGATAAGGTTGTGATTAGCCAATCAATAGTTATCAGTGATCACTAGAAAACCTCCATGAATTCATTATCAATTCTAGTCTAAATCCTATTCAATTTTGCAAAAGATAGCTTTAAACATATCATACACTAGCATAAAACAAGTGTAGTTAACAGTAGTGCTAATAATACTTATGAATACACTAATGTGAATAGAAATTAAACCAAAATGAAAACAATCATCAAAGAAATAATAATAAGTCTACAAATCGAATATAATAGTGCAAAGAAGAGAAAACTTATTATCATTAGCTCCAATTCCTGTTACAGTCCCTTGAAATCCTGAATTTCTTCAAGGATAAATTTACAAAAGTGTATCACTCTCCCTTGCAGAAACTTAGAAATTTCCCCTCATAGTTTCAGATATGGAACCCCCCATTACACAAGAATAATCATATTTTTATACATTATTTTCCACCTAGGTCGAATCCCTCTTGAGTTGGTCAAAACTTGCTCAAGAATCAACTATAGAATTCGAAACAAAATCAACTACAGAATTTGCAAAATGTTAATTCTAGACAGAAACCGCCCAAAAAATGCATCATATATCCCAAACGGTTCAACATGTTTGTAAATTATCTTAGGATAAGGTAATTGTTCCCGTTTCTAAGGTGGGTGTTCAACCGTTTGAAGAAATTCATCACTAATCGCCCGAAAATTGACCTGCAAAATTACTTCCAGTGAGTTGGTCGTAACAACAAATCTGGGAAATTTCTCCTTCTTCATGATAATATTTCTCCATAAATGTTAACTTTTTGAGGAAAAGTCTCAACTTAGAAGTAAATTGACCCATCCTGCAAGTGGGTTTTTTATTGTTTTGGGAAATTCCTTTCTGATCGCTCGGAACTCAACCTGCAAAATTGTTTCCTATGAGTTGGTCATAACACCAAATCTAGTCTTCCTCCTTCCTGAAATATTTCTCCTAAACTGATGAGATTTTGGGCGAATCCTTATAGTATAAGGTAATTGACCCTATTTTAGAAATGGGTTTTCAACCGTTTGAATAAATTACTTACCGTTTATTTAAAATGAAAAATGGAAGATAGTCTCCTGAAACTGATACAAATTTTCCATTTGATGTTGCCCAAGCATTATGTCTTGTAGAGATGAATATTTTTCACCGAATGAATTATTTTTGGCATATCTTGGAGACTATAGTTGAATTGCAGATCCGTAATAGACACCTATAACAAAAATAAATTAAATTAATAACAAAAATCTATAAAAAGATGAAGTACAAGATCTCCAAATCTTAATTAAGCAAAATCAATTAATAAAATCAAATTTGATTGATATAAGATATTCTAAATATACCAAATTGGACGTTATATTCTGAGATTTGAGAATATTTTTCAAACTTGAGGAAATTAATTTTATAAGATTTAATAAACACTCAATTGTTGGCAAATTTTAATCAACCAATAAACCATTTTTTAGAATCACATGTTGAATGATAAAAATATTTTTCATAATTTTGTTTTAGAACGAAGTGAATGTGTGGAATTCATATTAAAACCAATTCCAAAAATTAACCAAGATGTTGTGATTTAATAATGTCTAATGAAAAACCAATCCAATCACCAAAATGATAAAATATTTTAATGAATATATAAGAAAATCAAACCAAACCAATCATATCAAGAGGAATATGATGAGAACGTCAAAAGGAAAAACAAGACATAAAAAAAACTAGAAATATAAAACCAAAAAACAAATCAAGGTGACATTACCAAAATTAATAAGGGGTGGCCACAATAGGTTCCAAGTCCTACTGACCCGCAAGAATTGGCAGATCATAAGAAGAAGGAAGTGAAGGCCAAATGGGTATTTCTAGAATCCATGAAGGATCACCTGATTCCTCACATTTTTTAGAAGAATTATTCCAAGGAAATATATGATGCTTTGGTGGATCTATACCAAAATGGGAATATAGGCAGTAAGCTACATTTGAAGCACCAACTTCAAGTTTTTAATATGTTTAGTGAGGACACATTTGTGAACTACCTTACAAAAATTTCTTAGATCAGAGATCAACTTACAACCATTAATGAAATAGTTGAGGATGCTAAGTTGGTGAATGTAACATTGAGAGGTCTCCCTGGATATTGGGAACCATTTGTGCATGGGATTTATGCATGTGAGAAATTGCCAAAAATTGATAGACTATAGTCTAATTGTATCTAGGAGGAGACTCGGTTAGAGTAAAGGAATGACATGCATAAGAGCAGCAATGATGAGAATCAAGCCTTGCTTCTTGTACTAGGAAGAGTAGAAGAGGAGGTTCTCCAGTGAGAGAAACATATCTAGAGCCTAGGAGGAAGAAGAACCTAAGCAAAGTCAAGTACTTTTCTTGTCATGATTATGACCATTATGCTTCATAGTTTCCATTACAGAGGAAATGGGGATGAAGGTAGTAGGCATCAACAACATAGGTTGATGAGGTTGCAAATAGGCTTCATAGGGAGTTATTACTAGTCGTCACCCTTTCTGGTACAATCTCGTGTGATGGTAATTGGTTGGTGGATAGTGGAGCCTCATTCCATATGACAAGTGCATGCGATTTGTTTGAGGGTATCATAGAGACTGACTCAGATATGTGTGTAGAGCTTTGTATAGGGACCAAGTATACAATGCAAAGAACTGGGACAATATGATTCCAGTTGGAGTCAGGAGAGATGTTGAGGGTGACTAATGTGTTATAGGTGCTAGAGCCTAGGAGGAGTGTTCTTTCAATATTGGAGATTTAGAAGAATGGATACCATTTATTGTTTCGGGATGGACAGGTGTTATTTGTGCCCAGAGGATCTAGCTTCAGATTAGTAGTGGTTCTTGGAGTTAGAGAGGTAAAGTTGTATAGGTTGATGGGCCATTGTATATGAGCTATTTCCAGTAGTAGAAGACTGAAAAAGAACAGGGAGTAGGTATCTACACAGGATATGCAAGTGTAAAGGGAGTGGGTGGCTCTAGAGGTTGTACAAACTCAGATGGAGTCAACCTTCAGGATCCGAAAGGGAGGAGAAACATTCCAAGATTGTTAAGAAGAAGTCTGACTTCAGAGGGAGTATGCAAACTCATAGGGAGCTCAATCTCAGAGGGATTCAATGGGTTTAGAGGGATATTCATGCATCCAGAGGGCGTTCCCCCTCAGTTTTAGGTGGGAGAGAGGCATCTTCCAAGACTATCAGGAAGGTGTCATGGGTCGAGGAGGCCAAGAAGGAAGCTGATAAGTGGGAGGCTAGTAGATGCATGTCTTCCCAGGATTATCCATGCCTTTCAATAGGTCTTGTTTCCATGACAGAGGAGGCATCCAATCAAGAGGATTGGAGTAGGATTTTCTTCAGTGATTTGAAACCAAGGTGACATTGATACCAAATTTGATTTGGTTCTAGGCCACTTAATGAAGGTCATATTTTCAATTGCAGATCTATTGGACTTGATTGCATCAAAGATGAAAATATGTACTTATGAAGGCTTGAATCCAAATTGAATATTATCTTGGTGAATGTGCTATTAATCTCATAATCCATTAATTAATGCATTTAATTATAATAATTGCGGAAACAAAACATGCATAAGATGATATGAGACAAGATATCACCGAGTTGTTAATGGAGTTCACTAGAACCTTCTGGCTATGTCTCAAGATCTTCTTGGAATACAAATCACTTTATTGTCCTTACCAAAGGGCTGAAACCTTCTCACAAAATGTGGCACATGATCCTTACAGGGCTGAAACCCAGAGCAACCTTAAGGCTCTCACATAAGTGACATTTCTTCAGACACCAGAAGGACTACATTTGAATTCTCTCTCCACCTATGGATGATCCATAAAGGATTCATCCAAAGACGATCCTATATTTTTCATAAGGATTTTATATAGTTTTCCTTAGCTCCATAACTCAAGGAGACAAGATACACAAATTTAGGATCTAATAACCACTTATGGACAAAAATGAGAAAGCATCTCAATCAAATCATGAGACCCTTAACTTCCTCCTTGATACTAGGAAATGACTTGTGGTAAAGTGAGGAAGAGTCCAAACCAACTCATGAGACCCTTAACTTCCTCCTTGAGACTAGGAAACTAATTTCCCCTTAAAATTAGGAAACTAATTTGAGAGTTGCATTCTCACATAAAACTAATTTTCCATTAAAATTAGGAAACTAATTTGTGAGTTAGATTCTCACATAAAAATAATTTCCAATTAAAATTAGGAAACTAATTTGTGAGTTGGATTCTCACACAAAACTAATTTTCCCATTCTTACAATTAAATGTATTCTCACATAATGCTTGATATTCTCAAGCATTAATCATTTTTCCAATTTGCATGACTAATACATGAGTTTCTCATACTCATTTCAAGTATTAATCATTTTTTTACAATTTAAATAAATCATTCATGAGCATTAATTATTCTTTTCCACCTAGCATCAATTAGTATTTTAATGATCTTCTCCATGGTGTGCAAAGTAGTGATTCCTTATGTGGATATCCTCCCGGATCACACCTCCCCACAAAAATCACTTTTGGCCCTCCAAAAGTATAGAGAGAAACTATGACTTGAATCTCCGCAACCAACTTCTAGGAAGAGTCTTACACTCCATGATGTACTTCCCCACTGCTCGATCTGCATAAAAAAATGTCTCTGAAAGGCTACACCCTTACTCTCCTTCACATTTGTACTTCAGAATGAGGATGTCGATACCAACACTTGTACCAATGAAAATATACAACTGATTCCTTGATTTGCATAGAAAATGTCTCTGAAAGGCCGCACCCTTCTCCTTCACCTTTGTACTTCGGAATGAGGATATAGATGCCAACACTTTCATCAATGAAAATACATAGATTACAAATTTTGAAACATTTTCAAAGAAGTACCATACTTTCCAAGAGTTTATAAAACACTCATGGACAAGTTTACAATGATTTCCAAATAGGCCTTAGACAAAAATAATGCCTCTCACTCAACAGTGACTACAAGACCCATTACACAAGTTTTCAAACCAGGCCTAGGAAAAAAAATGCCTCACTCAACAGTGGTTACAAGACCCATTGCAAAAGTTGTCAAAACAATCCTAGGCAAAATAATGTATCTCACTCAATAGTGGCTATAAGACCCATTACAATGTTGTTACCAGTCAAGAAGTATCCTTGCTGGAAACTCCAAGGATTCTTAGCTGTGGAAAGTTCTTTCCGAACTGCCATCAATCTCATGCTCATAGGAATCCATTCCCTCTTAGAATGATCAGTAATCTGTTATAACCATCTAGAAATGGATATTCTCCTCCATTCATTTGTTTCCATGCTCCCCCCAAGAGCACACAAATTCAACAAGAGTGAGGAACCCAAAAATGAAAGAGTGAAAACAATGATGAAGCATGAGTGAGTGAGTGAGTGAATCCCCGAACAAACCAAATATGGGTTTATATAATTACTTGGAAATCAAGAACCGCATGGCCTCCCCCAAGAAGCTCATGTAACCCTTTTTCTCCATAAAATAAATTATGGGTAAATAAAAAGATAATAAAAGACTTAGCCCCTCAAGGCCCCTCTCTTGTGGAATCATATCCCCTTATATCTTTTTTCCTTGTCTATCTTGCAACCAACAATGTATTTTATTAATGTATATGAAGTATTACATTTCCTAGGCACTTTGGCCCCTTTTTAACTTTATCGGCTCACCAACCTAAGTCACAATTACATAATACATTCTAGTTCATAAGGGTTAAAATCGGGGCATTACACTTGCTAACGTCATGCTGATGTCATGCTGCCACATCATCCATATAGTTTTCCATGTCATATGTACGGTGTGACACATCAGTTGTACAACCTTCAACATTAGCACCCAGTCAGCAAGCCACGTCATCCATACAGTCTTCCACGTCAGTGCCCAATCAACATGCCACATCATGCTGACTTCATCTGTACAGTCTTCCATGTCAACGTTCAGTAAACATACGATGTCATGCTAACGTCATCCATATGGTTCACAACATTAGTTTTTTATTTCCATGTTAGATGATGACATCATCACCATGTCGTTCTGTACTGCCACGTCATCATCCCAGTCAACACCTGCGTTAGCACCATACTGCCACATCAACATCATGTGTGCCACACCATCCTGTATGGATTGCCACATCATCATCCTATGTTAGTATGCGTACTACCACATCAGCCTGTACGACGTGCCATGGCATCCGTACAGATGACATGTGGCAGCCTCTCATGCTACCACATTAGCGTGATGACATCATGCTGACGTCATGCTGACTTCAAAACTATACAAACTTCACCAGTTTTGTTTATTTCCCAAAAAGTTTGGATGACCATATATTTTTCATCAAGACTCCATTTAGCGAGTCGTTTGCGTTGTTGGAAACCTATAGTCGATCTCTTCGACCTGGTGCTATTTTTGTTGAATTCTGGGCACTTATATTTTTGACCCTTTTTTTTTCGTCTGAGGATCCAGCCTCCAACTACATGGATTCTAGTACATTCTTCTTTCTTGGTGTACCATGAATGATCCAAGTGGATATCGATATCCACCCACCTCTTCTAGCTAGCTCACATACAATTTTCATCTTGGCAATTTTTTTCTAGCTTTTTGGGGCAGTTTTGAGGCCCTAACCAATGTTTTTTGGGATCTCCACAGTCACACTATAGACGAAGTTAAAGTGTGATGGAAACATTTTTATTCCTCAGATACACCTTTCCAATGGGATATCGTGCACCTAAAACGAAGATCGTATGCAAAAGTTATGACCCCAGGGAGTTTATTGACCAACTTACCCCATAGGGGCCCACATGAATTTTGGTGCTTGATCTCCTAGGGTTAGGTTTTTGGATGTCTAGGGTTTTCTGATTTCTTCTTGATGCTAAAAATGCATGGAGGCCTCATTTTAATGTGCTCATACAAACTCACGTAGCCTCCACATCGCTTCTTAGAGATTAGTTACCACATTCGAGCAAGATTGTTTCATTCTACATTTTACAGTTTCAACATATTTCTTTATTGAAAAAAAGTTAAGTTTCATTGTATCTCTATTATTGTTCTTTGTGTATCTATGTTAATTTTATATATCTGTGTTTCATTCTATTCCACTCATAAATCCATATCAGTGGTATCAAAGTTGTCTTCTCTTTATTTGTTTCTTTGTGCATGTCCCCAATGAGCTCAGGGTATAATCAGTTGGGACTTGAACCAATTGATCCTTTGCAATATCGACCTCACCGAACCTGACGACCGCCCATAGGGGAAGAAAATAAAGACAATGGGGTAGGATATCTCTTTAAATGGTTGCTTGAGGAAGCCCTCGCATGACAGAGGAACAAGATGATGGATGATTTTGCACAAATCCTTCGACAACTGCCAACAGGTGACACATCTTCCTTGAGCAAAGACACCACCCCCTTCAAGGTAAAGATACATTTTTATATTCCTATATTTGAAGGTCAAATAGATGCGGATGTTGTAGACAAATGGTTAAACCTTCTAGAAGGTTATTTTTTGTCCATAAATTTTCTGATAGAGAAAATATTACATTTGTGCTCCTTAAGACCGCTCCCCATGTCAAAGATTGGTGGGAGACTTTCTATGAGTAAAAGGAAACATATGGATCCACATTATTTGTAGTATCACCCAATTGGGGTTCTTTCAGGGATACTATTAAGAAACAATACTACCATGTTGGAAGTTATGATGACTTATATACAATATGGACCACACTACAACAAGAAAGGGACCAAACAATGCCAGAGTTCACCAATGTATTCCATACCTTGTGCACCAAGATGGGTATCAAATACTCTGAGCAACATATGGTGCTCAAGTACCACAATGGTATGCATAGATACATCCAAATAGAAATGGAGTTTCTGGACATCTCTTCCTTGGGAGCGTCTTATTGATATGTTGTCAAAATCGAGTAGAAGCTTAAACAAAATACATGATAGTTTGGGTATGAGAACCCCTTACAAAAGAAGTGGGGAAAAGACATCCCCAACCCACAAAACAAAGGATAGAGCAAGGATTGACAACCTCAGGAAAACCAGTCTAAACTGCAAAAAAAGAAGGACAATGAGAAGACAAAGAAAGAAATTGGGAAGTGGTGTGAGTTCCAAAAGATCCCTTGGAATAACATCATTGAATGTCGCTCAAAGCAGTCATTGGTGGCTGAGGTGAAAGCCTCTGAATAAAACGTGGGCTTCGACTCTGAGTCAGAACCTGAAAAAGGAAGAAAGATCATTGACGCAGAACCCAGTGCCACCGTTGCTACCTCCAAGGTCCATCCCGGTAAACCTGATGAACGAGAATAAGGTGAGGGCATCTTTCATTCACAAATGTGGGTGAAGGGTACTCCGCTGCACTTCATCATTGATAGTGGTAGCCAAAATAACCTCATCTCAGCATAGGTCATCAAGCGGTTGGCTCTACCGAGAACACCACACCCACAACCATACACCATCGGATGGCTCCGCCAAGGGAGCGATCTCTGCGTGAACCAACAGTGTCGCCTGCCTTATGGCATCAAGCCCTTCAAAGATGATGTATTGTTTGATTTCGCCCCTCTTTAAGTTTTTGATGTTCTTTTGGGCCAACCTTATTTATGGAATCGTCATGATGTATATGAGTCTAGGCCTCATAGTGTTATTATTACTTTGGACATGAAATTGTATAGGATACCCAAGGTAGTCCCACCTACTGCAATTTCCTTGATCTCTGTCAAGCAACACATGAAGGTCATGTCTCAGATCGGGAATTTTGTCTTCTTTTTTATTCACGCTCAAAGTGAGTGGAAGGTTGCATCCACATCCATGGCCTCTGCAATAGGTCTATCCATGCAGCATAAGCAAGTGGATAAGGTGGTGGAAGAATACAAAGACATATTCTCCTCACCCACTAGGGTACCCTTGCATTGTGAGTTCAAGCACTCAATTGATTTGGCCCCTGAGGCACTGCTACCCAATGGGCTAGTCTATCAATGTTCTCTCTCATAAAATGAGGAAATAAAGTGCTAGATCCAAGAGTTTCTAGAAAAGGGGCACATCCGACTAAGCTCATCACCTTGTTGAAGCCCAATCGAGCTTCTAGAAAATAAAGACAAGACGTGACAAATCTGCATTGATTACTGGGCCCTAAATAAAATCACAGTCAAGAACCAATACCCAATCCCCCGAATTGATGATCTCCTTGATCATCTCAAGGGGAAAAAATATTTCAGTAATATTGATATGAAGTCCGGCTACCACCAAGTCCCAATAGAGCATACCAATGTATGGAAGACCACCTTCAAGTCCAAAGAAGGTATTTTTGAATGGCTGGTCATGCCCTTTTTCTTGACAAATGCCCCAACAACTTTCATGAGGATGATGGATGATATCTTGCGACCTTTCACCAATTATTTTGAGGTGGTGTATTTGGATGAAATCCTCATCTTCAACAATATTTGGGTGGAACACTTGCATCATATTCAACAGGTT
The DNA here is from genome assembly GCA_009831015.1 of Picea engelmannii. NCBI lineage: Eukaryota > Viridiplantae > Streptophyta > Pinopsida > Pinales > Pinaceae > Picea > Picea engelmannii. The sequence continues at coordinate 1,100,746 of ML776549.1, forward strand.
CTACACACTCTATGGCAACACAACCTATATGAAAATATGAAATTTGTTTCATTCGACATGAACATGGTCCAATACCTAGGACACATTTTTTATGAGCATGGGGTGCATGTCAATCCTGCCAAGATCCAGGTCATCCATGACTGGATAACCCCGACCACACTCATAGAGCTTCAGATCTTCTTAGGCCTTGCTAATTTCTATCGCAGGTTCATGTTGGGATTCTCCCACATTGCATGGGCCCTTAGCCAAGTGACCAGGGATGGTGGAAAGGAAAAATTTGTGAGGGGCCAGTTGCACAAAAAGGCATTAGATGATTTGAAGAAATTCTTGTGCTCATCCCTGGTGCTCTAATTACCCGACCTACAACATCCTTTTGATATTGAGACTGATGTTTCGGACTATGTTGTGGGCATAGTTCTCACTCAACATGGACATCCCCTGGCCTATCATAGTGAAATGTTATCAGATATTTTCCATAAGTACCCCACTTACGACAAAGAAATGTACTCCATTGTATAATCCTGTCACCAGTGGAGGCATTACAAAGACAATAGTTGGTTCATATTTTACTTGAACATGGTGAAGTGTTTCCATGGGAATACACAAATATGAAAGGTATACACCTAGAACTATGCACACATCACATTTATGTAAAAAATGATGCCATACAAGTAAGGAAACCTCATTGTTAGATGAACCCAACTTTGAAAGACACAACTAATGAAGAATTACAAAATATATTGAATGTGAATTAGATCTATCATATCTTCAACAACCAATGGGTCTCCCCTCTAGTGGTAGTAATGAAGAAAAATGGAAAGTGGAGAATTTGTGTTGACTATAGAGAATTGAACAAATCCATAGAGAAAGATAATTTTCCTTTTCCCTTTATCGACCAAGTCCTTGTCACCTTAGAAGGGAATTTTTTTTTCTCATTTCTTGGCGGATTTAATGGATACAACTTGTTATCACAAGATTTGTACTTGTGAAAATCCCTCCACAAGATTCCAAATCTTGTGTAACAATTAGAAGTTTCTACCATTGTCTCCTAAGTAGACACTTCCCTCATTTTAGTGATGGAATAAGGTTCAACACAAGGGAGGCTTCCCTGGTGACCTCAAGGGATGAAATAGAAAGATTATCTTATCCTACAACCCCCTATCTTGGTCACCTAAATGTGAGGTCTAGGTCTAGGAGAGGTAAGGAAGGTAACGAGGTAATTGGTTCCCCTCTACAAGACAATAAACAATACAAAGAATAATATAGACAATTACCAAATTATATAACTCATTAATGAACTCTTAGACACTAGATAAGAAAATAAACCAATTTTCGTTGCAAATTACAGCAGTAAGACAATGTATAACAACAATTAATATTTTGTAACAACAATAGTAAATAGTACCTAGAAATATAGCAATTGAGAATATAAATTAAGCCTTCAACATGTGCAACAACATTCAATTTCTAGATCTGATTTATGAGTATCTTTACCCACAATTCCAAATATACAATAATTAAAGTAAACCCTAGTGGTTTTAGCAAACTTTTATAACAAAAACAATAAATATTATTTGTTTTCTAGGGTTACTCAAATCACTTTAGGAGAGATGATATTAATTCTAATAATGTTTTAACCAGAAGAATATTTCTAGAATAGTGTCATTGGCTTTTTAGGGCTAATGGAGTCAACCATGTAACACTTGATGAAATATTTAGATAATTAAGAAGAATGAGGTTCAAAACCTAAGGTGCAAATCCTCTTAGACCCTAGATCCCTTTTTTCCCCTCTTCTAGATGAGCTAGGTCAAGGATTAAATGACTAAGATCAAAACCTTAAGATGGAAATCCTCTTGGGCCCTAAGCCTTTGAATATTAGAAAGAGACTAGGTCTCTTAATGCTTTCACCAATATTGGGCAAACATAAGTATTAAAGAAGAGAAAGACTTATATCTCCTTCCTAGGGTTTTACTAGGACAAAGTACCATGCGACAAGATAGAAATTAACAATTATACCATCATAAAACATATAAAATTAGAGAAAATAATACTTGTCTAAATAGCTATGCCAAGAGAAACCTCAATTGAAACAATATATCATCTAAGAAAGTAAATCATCCACCAATAATCCTCCTTCAAAAAGTGTGCATGAGATCCAAGAGACAAGAAGAGAAGGTAGTGAATTTTTCTATAGCTCCTCCTCACTTGTGTGAGGGGAGAAGTGATTATGAAAATGAAATAGAGCACTAGATTTATTTATAAGGGAAATTCTAGTGTTTAATTTGTCCAAAAAGTCAAAATTCATGTCACAAGTAGGGATGACCCCTCAAGTTAGCCTATACAAATTTCAAATCATGGAAATAATACAATAATGGTCACACGTGTGGCGACATTAGGCCTCCAATGGGATAGGAGGGCCTCGCCAAGGCCATGTATCATCACTTGCAGTGCAAGAATGGTGGAAGAATGTTATGCCACATCTCAATTCATCACTAGTGTCCAAATGGAAGAAAACCCAATCATCTCTATCAAACCCTAGCATGATGCCATGATCTAAATTCCCAATGTCCAAGGTGTAAGGATGAAATCCAAGTAGGATAAGGTTGTGTGTCATCTATGAGTGTCCTCCATACATCTCCATGTACAATGTCCTCCATCCAATGCATGATAGTATATGGGGTGTATATCCCAGAGTGTGGTATTTCTTCCCATCTTTATGCCACCATGAACATATCTATCAAAATCGAGCTCATATTTGCATCATCCAGGGTCCAAAATATGTGAGAGCCAATGTATGAATGTGTCAATCCACTGGGTGACTCAATGCTTTACATCACACATTCCATATCCTACAATAGAGGCACAACGTCATGCATGAGATCATGGGGAATCCTTCAAGAGCCATGTCAGGGGCATCTAGATTAAAAAAAATATAAATTCAAGTAAAGCCAATGTTCGTAAGATATACCAGTCCTTAGATCCTACAAAGTAAGTTGTTACTTAAGATACAAGACACATATAAAATTCACACTAGGTATCCCCTTTAAATTTCACAATAGCTCAAGACTTTATGTAATTTGACAAGTTTGAATATGGGAGGACCTTCATTTGAACATATTAGGTGTGTCCACCAAAATAGTGAAAGAAAAGACCCAAGTAGAGGGATATGTCTGGGGGAAGCAGTGAAAGAAGATAACCCTTCAAGAGTAAGTGTGGTATTGGTACATGTTGGGCTTACTTCATGTCTTATGGTGTGATTGAGTCAATTTCTATGAGAACCTTTGTGGAGGGTGTGATTTCTCTTGAATTACCACTTTCTAAGAGATACATTTTTCCACACCCCTTAATATGCCTTTTTATTGTCCTCTTATCATATTTGCAAGTCCCCTTTATAATGTTTCAAGATATAGCATCATCACTTTGGGATTGGGGTGAACGCGGAAATGGTAGAGCTCAAGTATGGATTGGATTTTGAGATCCATTTACTATTTTCTCTTTATTTCTTTAGAATTATTCTTTATTTGTTATTATTTTGTTAAAAAAATGCAATAAATCTCTAGGCCTTTAGCCCCTCTTCTCATGAGAGAATGAAACATGAACCATTACCAAATTTTAGTACACTATGACAGGCTCCATGGTGGTAAGGTTTAAGTATGGCATGGAAACATGATGTTACCCTTGCGAGCCCCCCCTAGTAGTACCCCTTTTCCTTGGGTGTGACAATGCATGACTAGGATACAAAAGCTGGACACCAAAGTAAAAAAAAGGAAACAAACATAACTTCTTTATCTAGTGATCCATTATCTAACTTCAACCAATGATCTTCATTCACATGCCTAGTAAATTAATCACAACACCTCGTATGAGAAAAGGACTAACATACCTCATGGTGACACTGAATTACAATCTCCCATACACTAATTTAACTGGATGGGATGAGCTCGACTGATCCAAAGAAGAAGAGGAGAATATGAGGGGGGTTGTTGGGCTGCTATATGTGGACATGTTGATCATCATTATTGTTGGAATCATTGTCTTCATTATATGCCATGAGACATTATCTCCTCTAGTTACCCCTAGGCATGGAGGGGTAACACAACCAAATTTGGATAGGTCCTGAGGATCCAGACAAGAAAACCTTTACTTACCCCCGGGGGAGATTTTCTTATTGTGTGTTACCCTTTGGTATTTGTAATGATCCAACTACCTTTCAACGTGCCCTCCTTGGAGTTTTTTTATGTAATCCACGATTACGTTGAGATCTATATGGGTGACTTTACATTCTACAACTAGACATTTGAAGGGGTCCTTGCTAATTTGGAAAAAGTGCTTAAATGATGCATAACCACTAACCTCTCACTCAGTGATGAGAAATACCGTATGTTTCTCATTGAGGGTATTTTTCTTGGTTATCATATTTCTCCTACAGGTGTCATAGTGGATTCAACGAAAATAAAGGTGATTAAAAATCATCCTCCTCTAAAATCACATAAAGAGGTACGTAGCATTTTGGAACATGTTGGTTTATATCATCATTTTATTGAAAAACTTAGTAATCCTACATCTCCTTTATTTTCATTACTTTATAAAGATACATAATTTCTTTGGACTAATGAATACCAATTTGCTTTTGAATTTCTTAAGGAATGTTTATCTAATGCTCCTATTTTGAGGGGGCCTAATTGCTCCCTCCCCTTTCATATTTCTACAGACGCTTCTAAGACAACCATTGGACCGGTGCTGGGACACGAATAATATCATAAACCCTATGCAATATAATACATTATCAAGAACCTGACCTCTACAGAATTTAACTATATAGTAACGAAAAATGAATTTGTAGTTGTTGTTTATTCCATTAATAAATTTAGGCATTATATAACCGGGTATCCTATTTTTGTACATACATACCATTTTTCTATATGGTACTTGATGAATAAACCCATCACTACTGAAACAATGACTAGGTGGTTATTGTTATTGCAAGAGTCTGATATCACCATCATTGATAATTATGGTAGAGATAATGTGGTTGCATACTTCCAATCAGACTTAACAATGAAGGTGATTTTATAGCTATAGAAGGTATATTTCCCGAAAAACATATTTTTGCACTATCTACTCATACCGTGTGGCATGCAAATATTGCTAATTACTTAGTTGTAGGAGAGATTCCAAGGCCACCTTTCAATAGGAGAACAACAACACATCATTCAACAAATTGCTGGGCATTCTTGGATAGAAGGATACCTCTTTTAGTCATGGCTGAATCTTACAATATGTTGTTGTGTTAGAGAGGATGAAAACTATGACATTATTAAGGCTTGTTAAGATGAGCCTTGTGGTGGACACTTCACTGATAAAAGGACTAGTCACAAAATAATTCGCATGGGCTACTATTGGCCTAATGTGTTTCTATATGCAAAGCGATATGTGTAAAATTGTGACAATTGTCGAAGGATGGGTCAACTTGTCCACTTCGATGAAATGACACTATGAACCCAACTTGTTATATATCCTTTTGAGAAATGGGCCTTGTACTTTGTAGGTCTAGTCCACCCTCCATCCCACCAAAAGTTCCATATTTTGTTATGTACAAATTATGTTACTAAATGGGTGGAGGCAAAATAACTTCCATAGGCCATTGAGAAGGTTGTAGTAGAATTCGTTTATGAGGAGATTTTTGTTTGTTATGGGATACCACAAGATATTGTCACCAATGGAGGACCTCAATTTACCTCTCACTTGATTCATAATATTAAAAAATAATATCATATTATGCACTAGACTACTTCCCCTTATCATCCATGGGTGAATGGGAAGTGGAAAGTACCAACAAGGTGTTAGAATCTGTTTTAACAAAAACCATGCAATTACATCATCGTAATTGGGTTGCTAGACTTATAGAATCTCTTTGGGTCTACAAAACCACATGGAGGAACAACATAGGTTTTTCTCCTTAGGAGTTCATTTATGGTAAGGATGTTGTTTTTCCAATAGAATTTGAGATTAAAACATTGAGGATTTCCTTACATGTGGGTCTAGATCTCACAAAATCACATAAACACCAAATTTATTAGCTTAATGAACTCAATGAAAATTTTCTAACTTGCTTTCACCAGACTTCTACTGTTCAACAACAACGAACAAGGTGGCATGATAAATTTATTAAGTAGAAAACATTCCAGACAGGGGATTGAGCATTGCTTTACAACTCCCGCTTCAAGAACTTCAAGGGAAAGTTTTGCACATGTTGGTTGGGCCCTTATGAGGTGGAAACTATATTTGAGAATGGTACTATTAAGATCATGACTATTGATGAAGACCACACTCCACTAATTTCCAATGGGCATCGACCATGTATGTACCACCATCCACTCTCTAGGGAAGCATTTGTTAAAACTTTGAATGTTCAGCCAGACTTTGAAATTATAGGCACAAAGGATTTGTCATATATAATTGCAATAACATGATTTTCTATTCTTTAATAATGAAAATAAAAAATAAAAAACAGAAAATAGAAAAACAAAATTTAAAAAAGAGAAAAGTTAAAATAATAATCTTGCAGTAAAAATCCAGTCTTGGGCATTGTAAGACTCAATGGTAGTAGAAAACCAGTATCTGGATGGTACCACTGGGCATAAAAATAATATAGAATAATTACAATATAACTATGAAAACCTCCTCATAGGCGTAGTTAGACATGTATCTTCTGAAAACCAACCTTCTAGTGGGAGATACTTGCAAAAAATATAATATTACAAAAAATTATAAATAAATAAATATATCATCATTTTTCCAGATATTTTTAATAACAAGGCATTGTCTTCATCCCTGTCTATCTTAGTTGTACTTATTTTTTGAATAAATTCTATTTGATTCCTATACTTCATTCGATTCACCCTCTACTACACAGAACTAGTGATTACTACATATCCTAGTGTCATTGCAACTTTTTTTAGCTAAGGAAGAATCCTTCAAACCATTCTATTCATGTCTAAGGTCTAATCAAGGCATTGTTTATATTTTTGGTCGGTTTTCATATTTAGAATATTATTCCCAGCAATTGTTGTATATCATTTCCAGATGATATAGATCATTCTTAGCTACAAAATACATCAGCCATAGAACATGGCCACTGTAGCTGCACACTATCCTCATTCATCTTCAAGAATTTAATCTTCGACATCTTCATCTTCGGGACTTTAATATTCAACATATTCATCTTTAGGACTTTCATCTTCAACATATTTAGGAATTTCATATTCAACATATTCATTTTCAGAACTTTCATCTTGAACATCTTCATCTTCAACACTTTCATATTCAACACTTATATCCTTAGCATTAACATTTCCAATCATCTCCAACATCCTCAACACCTTCCATCTTCATCAAACATTCTTCAGCACCAACATTAGCACTATTGTCATCTTCAAAAAAATTCTACCAGTACCAACTCCTCCAGTTTACGAATTCACCCCATTCTTTCTCAGGGCCACCATAAGTACACTCTATAGAATCCTTTCTCTACCCATAAAACCTTACATTTCTATGAAAATTTCACTCGATCACTCCTACAGGTAACAATTAGGTATTATTTCTTTTATCTACTCATTTGAATGTTTGAGTGTAACCATGTAATACTTATGTCTCTCTTCCTACTTTTATTTTTTGAGGACGGTCAAAAACTTCACCTAGGGGTAGGGCACAATTTCAACTAAGATATTTTTTCCATATTTTTTCCTTTTCTCATTTAATAATAGTTGCTTAAGTTGGTTTTCATTTCCAATTATGGAAGCATGATTACACATATCATAAACAAATGGCCACATACATGAGCCAATTTTCATTATAACGAGATAATATCTCGATGTCCAATTGCATGCATAATCGAATCTCTTTATGACATAGCAACTTCTCAACTGATGTAATCCCCCTATCCATACAACCTAGTGTAATGATTTCTTTTGTAGGTATAATTGTGGTAATGATGGTGAAATTATTTTTTACATAACATCTCCATCACACTATTAGCCTCACCCTATTTTATCGGCCAACAAATATCATATCTTGAATTGTTTGACTTTGGTCTATCTACCTCTATCCATCCTTCTATAGTTATTTACCTCAAGTATTTTCCCATTTCATCAAAACTACATCCAACTATGGGAGGACCAGCCATATGCAATGAACCAATAGATACCTCAATTGTTCACATAAACCCCGAAGTAGATTTTTTTTTCAAGAAAGTAGGTTGGATGTGATATTTCAGCTAGCTGCATGGGTTCAATAAAGATATAACACCATAAATTTCCTCTTCTCTCAAACTCCATATTTCTATAGTACGGGGGGTTACCATTCAATTCACATAAGAGAGTATTTCCAAAGTGACAAGGTTATCCACAAAGGGGGAAAGATAGTTTGAATGAAAAAGTTCTTCTGTAGTCACTCTTCAGCAAGAATTCATGGTAGGAAGTGAGAAGCTCGAAGGTGATGAAAAAGGTATAAAAATAATTTATCTTCTGGCGCTATGGCTAGAAGTTTCCCTTTACATTCAATGGTATCTCACATGTGAAGGAAGGTACAATTTGTTGTATGGATATTATTTCAAGATCTTAATACATTTAATGTCAGGAAGTTAAACACTTCCATGCTAAACCTAGTAGAAGAGACAAATAAATATTTAGACTATAAAAGAAATAACAAAGAAAACTTTCAGTACAAAGATATTTTACCCTGGAAACCCAAATGGGAAAACCAACATTCATTGAGAATCTTTCTCTCTTGTTGTCTTTTTCATTCATAATAAAAGGTTGCATGCCTAACCTTGGTCTACACCTAAGACACAATCGACATCATACCTTCTTTCTTTACACAAGAACAACCCTATAGCCAATTTGACTTACATCTACATGATCAACAACCTCTAAAACAATTTCTCTAAATATTAACTAAATATTAGCTTTTACAACATTACAAAATTCCTTATTTTTAGGCTTTACAATAGGAAAAACCCTAAAGAAAGTCACCCAAAAATGGTTACAGATCCACACAAATAATTCGCTACAAATATCACAAATCTCGGGATTGTGTTACAATAAACTACCAAGTTGGATCACCAGTTGACTACCAGTCAACCTTCATTCGATCTTCAGTCAGTTGCCACACAACCACCTATTGACCTCTTGTAGGCTGAATTCTTTGACTTGTTGTCAATTACTTCGACTTCGACTTTTCCTAGTCAATCCACTTTGACTTTCAATACAAAGAATATAACAACCCAACATTCTCCTACTTGTTTTCTTCTTTGATGAAACCGATATATTTATGAAATTTTGTTCATAGACCCAGGGAAACAATTCCCATTTCCTCTCTGCACCAAGGGAACTTTACAATACTCACAGACTTGGTCAAAGAGTCCATTGTGTTTTCCAACATGACTACTTTCTCTAGCAACACCTTGTTTCTTTCCACCATGTCTCTTACGAAATGGTTTTGTAAATCAATATGCTTAGTCTTGGAATGATAATTTGGGTTCTTTTCCAGAAATATTTCACTTTGAATGTCATAACTTATCTTCATAGATTTCTTCTCAACCCTAATTTTTGAACACCATCATTGCAACCATATTTATTCTTTGCTTCCATGAGTGGTTGCCATGTATTCAACTTCTATTTTTGACAAGGATACAACCTCCTATCGCTTACTCATCTAGCTAATTTCTCCACTGATCATATTGAACACATATCCATTGGTGGACCTTCATCGATCCAGATCTCCATCCCAGTCGACGTCGACAAAGAAATGTACATATGATTCACTTTCACCTCCAATTTTTCCTTGGTAGAATATACATAGTCTTTTGTGCCACATAAATACCTGAATACTCTCTTGACAGTTTTCCAGTGCTGTTTTCCAGGTGTCTACATGTATCTTCTCAACAATTCCATTTCATGGGCAATGTCTGGTCAAGTGCATACAGTCACATACATTAGAATTCCAACAACAATTGAATATGGAACATGTTCCATGTCCTCTACTTATTCATGTTTCATTGGACACTGTTCAACAGTTAGCCTTGCTCCCACAAGAATTGACACCTTTGCAGGTTTGCTTTGCAATCCTGCATGTTGAAATGTTTCAAAATTGTTTCAATATACTTATTTTGGTTCAACCAGATATTTCTAGTTTCTCTATCTCTCTTGATCTCCATTCCCGTAATGAATTTCATTGCACCGAGATCCTTCATGTCGAACTTGGAGGATAACTTCTTCTTCACGTCCTTTATTGTGTTCATGTTGTTTCCAATCAACAACATGTCGTCGACGTATAATGCTACATATATGAAACGCCCACCTTCTTCTTTGGAATACATGTAGTCATTATCTTTGCTTCTCATAAATCCCAAACTAAGGATGTATGTGTCAAAATTTTGGTACCACATCCTTGATGGTTTCTTTAGACCGTAAATGCATCTTTTCAACTTGCACACCAAATATTTCTTTCCCCTCACTACAAATCCTTCAGGTTGTTTCATGTAGATTTATTCTTCCAGGTCCCCATGTAGGAACATTGTCTTCACATCCATCTGTTCTATCTCCAAATCAAATTATACAACCATACACATTAGTACTCTAATGGAAGTTAATTTTTGAGTAGGGGAAAAAATCTCACCGAAGTCGACTCCTTCGACTTGGGAATATCCTTTTTCTACCATTCAAGCTTTGAATTTCTTGAATTGACCTGCGAAGTTCATCTTCTTCTTGAATAACCACTTACTACGAATGTTATTTCTTCCACTAGGTAGTTCAACTAAATCCCATGTCTCATTCTTATGCAAGGATTCCATCTCTTCTACCATGGCATCCTACCAGAGTTTACCCACTACTAAGTCGATTTCCTCCCTGACTGACTTGGGCTCTTCGTTAGTGGAAGTTAACACAATGAAAAATGTAAGTTAGGTGGAATATAGCTTTCGATTATTTTTATTACTTGTTTTGACCTCCTTACAACCAGGGTCGGTTGTTCCACCTCTTCATTTGATTCTCCGTTCCTCATTTCAAACCGCACCTTCTCAGGATCATTCTCTGTTTAAACCATTACTTCACACTAAGACTTCCTTTTGACTTATCTAAAGACAAGATATCGATTGTACATTATTTTCCTTGATGTAGGATCCTAGAGTTTATATCCTTTCATTCATTCTTTATATCCAATGAAAATATATTTGACTATCTTCTTGTCTAGCTTGCTCCTCTTCTCCTTGGGGACATGAAAAAATGCATCATATCCAAATACTTTGAGATGTGAAATTGAAGTCTTCTTACCAGACCATACCTCATGTGGAGTCGTATCGAATAGCGTCAACAAAGGAGACATATTCACAAGATATTTTGCAGTGTCAAATGCCTCTGCCTAGAATTCGTGTGCGATCCCAACACCACTAAGCATGCTCTTTACCTTGTCCATCATTGTTCTGTTCATTCTCTCAACAACTCCATTTTGTTGTGGGGTATATGATGTGGTATTTTGGCGTGCTATTCTGCACTATTCGTAGAATTGATCAAATTCCTTTCCACAAAATTCACCACCATTGTTAGTTCTTGGAACCTTAATCTTCTTGTTTGTCTAGTTTTATACAAGATATTTAAACTCTTTGAATTTCTCGAAAACCTCTGATTTCTTCCTCAGGAAATATATCCATGTCTTCCTGGAAAAATCATCTATGAAGGAGACATAATACAAGGATCCACCAAGTGAAGGCACTGAAACAAGGCCAAACACACTACTATGAACCAATTCTAGAATCCCCTTTTCCCTTGTCACTCCAAATGAGAACCTCACCCAATTTTTTTTTCCATATATACAATGTTCACAAAAGTCAACTTCTAAATTACATTCAGAAAAATATTCGAGCATACCTTTGTTATGCATAGCTCGAAGTCCTTTTTCTCCAATGTGTCCCATCCTTTCACGCCATAGCATGGTCGGGTCGACTTGATGATGACTTGTCGAGTTGGTTTGAATCAAATCAACAAGACTTGAGTTGATTCAAGTTGAATTTGAGTCAACTTCAAGAACAACGATGTTGTTGCATCAAGTTGAGTTGACATTCCCTAGCAACTTGTATAATGTTAAAATATGAACTCCTTTCATTAAGATTGTCACACCTTTGACCATCTTGCACATATTCTTATGAATAGATTGTGGACTCCCGGATCACTCATATTACTGACAGATATCAAGTTTCTTTCCAAACCCGAAATATGTGGTACACCTATAAGGGTTTTACTCCTCCCATCCTACAGTATAAGTCAAACTCTTCCTTGTTTGACAATTTTGGTTTTCAAGCCATCCCCCAAGAACACATATCCTACTTCATATCATTCATATTCATAGAACCATTCTCTATGTGGTTTCATATGATAGGATGCTCTTGAGTCAATAAACCAAACATCTTGATTTGATTGTGTACTAGTCGATGTCAGGTACACATCTTCTCCCTTATCTGGATTCGTCATTCTCTAATTCAAATAATTATCATTGGATCATGTACTGAATTTCATTTCCTTTAACTTGTAGTACCTTTTGTACTACCCAACTTTACCGCATTTCCAACATCTTCTTGTCAACTGAACATGGGATTTATATCTACCCTTCAACTTAGAATTTCTACCATATATTTTTCCTTTATCTCTATCAATCAACCAACCACTCACCACTAATGCATCTTTGGTCGATTCTTCCATGTTCTTCCTTCTCATTTATTCTGATAGTAGATATGCAACCATGTATTCTAGCACTAATGTGGTTGAATTACTACCTATATCCACGACTAAGCTATCCTAGGAGTATGGAAAATAACATACTAGGCTAATACACTTCTCCTCCTTGGTTATTTTAATATCCACATAAGATAACTAGCTTATTATGGTATTAAACACATTTAAATGCCCATAAGTCACTGAATTGTCCTCACTCATCCTCAAAAGATACAATTTCTTTCTAAGGAACAACTTATTTACTAGGGATTTCGATTGTACAAGCTTCCCAACTTGTCCCATAGTTTCTTGGTCGAATCTTCACCTGAGACATTCATCAACATTGAATATGCAAGACAAAGTTGAATCATACTCCCATTCTTCCCTTGGCATACCTATTGGAATGGTACCTAGACAGAATGTGTCCCATTGTTCTCTATCTACAAGGAGATATTCAATTTTAAGCATCCAAAGCTCAAAATTTTGGCCATTGATTTTTTCGATCTCTATTCTTGAGCTACTCATTTTTCTTTAAGCATAATTTTAAATATCTCTTGATTACGAATCTTACTGAACCTAGGGTTTATCTCAGATCCAAGGTTTTTAAATCGAGCTATGATACCACATGTCAGGAAGTTAAGCACTTCCATGCTAAACCTAGTAGAAGAGAGGAAGACATATTTAGACTATAAAAGAAATGACAAAGAAAACATTTAGTACATAGGGATTTTACCCTGGAAACCCAAATGAGAAAACCGACATTCCTTGAGTTTCTTTCTCTCTTGATGTATCATTCATTTAGAATAAAATGTTACATTCCTAACCTTGGTCTATACCTAAGACACAATCGACATCATACATTCTTTCTTTACACAAGAACAACACTGTATCCAATTCAACTTACATATACATGACCAACAAACTATAAATCAATTTCTTTAAAGATTAACTCAAGATTATATTTTATAGTATTGCGCCATGCCTTATTTATAGGATTTATAATAGGAAAAAATCTGAAGAAAGACTCCCAAAAATAGTTATAGATCCACGCAAATCATTGTCTACAAATCCCGTGAATCTCAGGATTCTGTTACAGTTGAATACCAAGTTAGATTACTAGTCGACTGTACCAATCTCCCTTCATTTGGTCTTCAGTTGGTTTCCACACGACCACCTGTCAACATCTTGTCGGTTGACTTCTTCGACTTTGACTTTTCTTGGTTGATCCACCTCAACTTTCGACTTTCACTGCAAATAATATAATAGTGCAACATTTAAGACACCAAAGGTATGTCAATCTCCCATAATTTCTCATGTGTTTAATTGAGTTGATGAGCATGAAGGCTAAACATAGAAAAATCCCTGAGACTAGCTTAACCCACCATGGGATGATAAGATTACTAGTTGAAGATGCTCTATTGGATTTATTTTTTGGAATAGGGTCCTCCAATACAAGGCACTAATCATTTTCCTAAAGTTTCCATTGCCGAAAAATATACTCAATATTTCAAGGAAAAAACTTGGGGTTTCAAGAGGGCTTATATCCCCAAGTCGTGCGTGAAACCTCCACAAACATCAATAAATACACTTTTTCCACATAAGGTGTTGACGATGTCGAAATTGTAGAAGCCTCAGGAGAACCATATTCAACTCACGAATTCCATGGGGGACCTCTAGGAGTTATCTACTTCGCAATACTTCAACGAAGGAGTGGTGTGTCCTCCTTCCTGAAGAAGCACAAAAATCATCCTCCCTAGGAAGAAAGAACCCTAGAAACGAAGAAGCCTCTAAGGAAATTAAAGGATAATGATTTGATTTGATACCTGATAATAATGCTCCAGGGACCGAGAAACACACGAGACATAAAAAGTCCAGGCATGCAAAGAGGAGTGGCATGTCTTCCTTCCCTAAGAAGCAACGAAATCACCCTCCCTAGGATAAAAACCCTAGGAAGGAAGGTGTGTTTTCCCCTATTGAGGATCATAATGACGAAGGAGTTAAGTTAACTCCTAAGAATGATGTTCCAACAGTTGAACGACACAAGAATTTGAAGAAGCGTAACAAGATATTAAAGAGGGATAATCAGAAATTGTGTGAAAGGTGGTCTTTGATTTAGGAGAAACTTCAGATGTATGAATCTAATCAGAGCTTGGATTCCCTCATATAGGTTATTGATGATCAGAATGATTGGTCACCATCTTCTTTGCATGATGGTGACCAAGTCAATGAGATGATACATGAGCCACATTTAGAAGGAGAATATCCTCTTCCAGATGTTGGTAAATATGTTTCACCAAGAGAATAAACTACCACATGACGATTTTTCGATCAAGAGGACAATCAAGAATTGACACCTGATGAGGAAATTATTTCATCAAGAACATTGAAGGAATCACCTAATAATGATCATAATATTTCCAAATGGAATTGCAAGATTGATTCCTTCGAAAAGCAGGTGAATGATGCGATAATACAATAGGAGGAATCCCATTTACAACAACAAATGGAGAGGAATGAGTTGCAAGAGGCTTGTTTAGAAATTTCAAAGTTTAATAATGATATCCAACAACTACAATAGGATAAGAAGTATATATTTCATTTGTCTTATGTTTTGATATACTTTAGACTTACTTCCCCTGTTTATTCTGTATATCTCAAGGAGAACAAAGATTTTCTCCAAATTAGGGTTGTGGCAACAGACAATCCTAGTTACATTTCTACTACTAATAAGTTTTTGAAATTGTATTTCAATAGTGAGGAGGACGATACAAATCTACTCTATGAATTATAGCATCACAACTTGGTAGTTAGTGAGTTGCATTATTGGGATCCTAATCCACATGTCAACGATATTCAACTTCGGGCATTTGCTTCCTTTATGAGGAATCATTTGAAATAGAGTGAGGCATTATCCCTTGTGGAGTGTGTATAAGGGGATGAACATATATGGGTGCGTGGAGAACCTATGCATGTAGATTTGCATACTCCCAAGGAATAGATGCTCTGTAATCCTACATTTGTTTCCTCTTTTAATGATGCTCAAAGTTTGGTTATTTCCTTTTTCAAGAATTGGATATCTCGAAATATGCTAGAAGAAATACTTTGTTTTAAAAGAAGAAAGTAGGCCTTAAATATAGAACATAAGCATAAGGAGCCCCTCTCCTACCCTCATTTCGAAACTGATCTAGACCATGTTCAAAAGTATATTTATTTCCTTGATTATCATGGTATCAAGTGGATCGGGCTAAGGCTTCATTTTTCCATCATGTGGCACCCAACAGAATCATAAGAATAATTTTGGGCCACCATGCATTCTCAATTTGGTTTTTATGCACCATAAGAAATAGGGAATTCAATTTGTAATTGGAGTAACTTCTATTTTGAATCTTCTCCCTCTGACTCATTAGACTCAAAAGAAAACTAGGAATGAATTTTTGTTGCATGGGGACATGCAAACTATTAAGCTGGGGGTGATGTTGGGCCAAAAATATGCCATGTTTTGACACTCCTCCAATATTTGCCTCATTTTACTTACCTTTTGACCTCAGAATAAGACCTTTTGGTGGAACAAGTTGAGTTTTGAAACTATAAATACTTGGTCATACTTTTTGAGCATTTGAATGTTTAAGTAGAATAATTCTATATCCTTTGACTATTGTTGTGAGTGATTGCATATTTTGATCACAAGGATAAGCTGCAGAAGCTGCAAGATGAACATCATCTAAATAAGCTGCAAAACAAATATCTGTTGCAGAAGCTGCAAATGGCGAGCTGCTACAAGAGACCTCCAACCGATTGGTGATATATTCCATTCCTCCCATCAATATTCCAAGGATGTCTTACCTAGTTAGTTTCTAAAATGATTGGAATGTAATCACGCACTCTATTTTATGTAGAAAAGACAAAATCGTTATGTGTTTTGGGTTGATGGTTAGGGTAGGTCCAAACCATATAACCCCACACTTGTGGCAGAGACAAAAATGTTGTGTATTTTGGGGGAAACGATTAGGATGGCTCAAATCATAGATTCATAGCATGATTATTCTTTTATTATTAGCACATGGTATTTTGTATAAAATGGGGTCTATGTTGCAAAGCGAGATAGCTAGTTCTTGTGGATTTCTAAAATTAGGATTTTTGTATTCAAGTCTTGATTAACACCAAAATTGGAACACATTTCCCATCAGTCTTCTATGTGCATGATGTGAATTGAATAGCTAGCTACTGATTGTTTCTTCTTTACTCTATTCCAGGTGGAGGGCCCACTCTCATGAACATGTATCGTTCTGTTAGTCCGTAGATGTTTTTATAGTGTTAGCACAAATAGTGTTTATTTGATCTACCAATCCTCTAGTATTAAATTAATTATTAACTTATTGATCTATTAATTGCTTGTTTGATTCATGCTCCCATATGGTTATAGAGTACAATTTGTTCACTTTTATTCATGCTACAAAATATAATTTGTTGTGATTTTATTCATGTTCATGATTGGTTGGAGAATACAATTTGTTTCATTTGATTCATGTGGGTTATAGAAAACAAATCATTTTGTTTTGAATCTTGTTCATAGATGGTTGCAGAATACAAATCGAACTTGTTATGAGTCTTTCTTAGTTAATCTGTGTGTTTATTGTTTTTCGTTATTATTTATTTTTCCTTTGAATTCACAGATTGAATATATAACACTTAAAATGATTCATTAACAAGTATTTCCTTTCTTTATTTTTCACTTACCACTCTACTATTCTTTACATTGAGAAACAACCAATGCTTGATAATAATTTGTGGCATGCACAGATAGTGTATAATAGTTTGAAATAAAAAGACTTACCCTGGTTTGATATGTGAATGATTGATAGGTTGATTATTTTTAAAATGCAATTAATTTACTGAGCAATAAGGCTTACATATGATGAGAGTTAATTGAAAAATAAGAATGGTGTTACAAAGACTATAAGGGTATTTTTTTTTGTAATTGGAAGTCATCTAACTAAGTTGCAGGAAAGGAAACCAATTGCTAATGATTGTATTATGATGACTAAAGATATGGTTAATTATAATATGCCAAAATTTGAAACTATTATTGCAGATGGCATTGTTGTTGATGTGTAGTGTTTTCATGAACCTTTTATTGAGTACATAGTAACCTATACCTTAGATTGATCTGTATAATGGCTATTTGAAAAGGTGGAAGTGTTTCTTACTATACCTAGCTGGATTAGTTTTATTCGGTCATCAACATTTGCATTTCCTATCAAATTAAGGGGATATGTTATGTAATTTGATTTTCCCTCCAAGCTAATTTTAATGGGGGGTGTTGGAACTAATGGTTCTTGGTATAACCTCACCTTGTTAGAATGTGTAGTCAACCATGAGGACAGAGTCGACTATTAAGGGAGTCAACCAAGGAATGGAACCAATTGGCCATTGATTGGGCACATGAAATTGACTATGTCCACTTGATCAATTTAGATTCAAATTTTATGGATAGTTATGGGGCATGTGGTCCCATAAATTGAGGGTTTGGTCACCTGTCCCCCCCCTCCTCACACACATATACAATATCTTATATCGATGATAAATTATCTATTTATGGATCTTTTCCTATTGTCCTAAAGTGCTAACAATGTCTATTGACACCACCAATTCTCTTGGAATCTTGGTTTTCACTTTTATTGTTTTTTGCCTATTCCGAAAAATGACATATAGTTGTGACACTTAAATTATCTTGATGATGGACTATATGAACTATATTCAAGTGAATGTTGCCAATTATATTCAAGTGAATGTTCAAATCCTCCCTTCACATTTCCCTCTAAATCTTCCCTTCCCTAGTTTATTTGTTTTTCTCTCCTCTCTCCACCTTCGTAGTTAACTTATGATTCTTTACATCATGTTCTAGCATTCCCTTCATAATGACCTTATGATTCCTCACATTGGGTTCTACAGAATGCACTCTTTCCAATGATTAATTGGAACTCTTTGGAATAATGGCGTCAAAATTATGTGCAAATATGACAACAATTTTGTAACATGTAGTTTTTTTATCGAATACAATATCATGATGCAATAACAACACCTAACATGATGATATATATTTATGAACAATATGTTATTTTGATGCACAACAATGAAAACATGACACTCTATATGCATGCCATATTATATCAAGACATGAATGACACAATTACAACACACATCGACATAAAAATGACACAAGAAAAAATAACAATATTTAGAATTTTTTAGAGTCATATATAGGACACAAACATGTAAATGTGACACAACTACGTAAAGTGAAATAACAAGATTTTTTTTTTACAACAAATACTCTAATTATTTTGAAATTATTTTGTCATTAACGTTTAAAACTTCATTGATTATGGGAACATAGCCATTGTTGTGGCACTTGTTCATATTGCACTTGTTTAAGGTAATTCATAGCGATAATATTGCTAGTTGGATGAGGAGTCGTGGTAAACCCCACCATCATCAAGTTTCAACATCATAAGATATGATAGAAATTTTATTCCTTTATATGACCTCAATGCATCACTAGAAGACTTTGAATGATTTTCTATCAAAATAGAGTTCAAGAATGATTTTTCCCTTGATAGACTCCTTGCCTAAATCCAATTAAGGTTAATATGGTTTTTATTTTGATGTTTATTGAGTTTATAATTAGTGTGATATTAGCATCAATGATATGATGCAATTATGTCAAATATTGAGGTATTAATAACAACATTAATACAAATGATATTAGTATCAAAATTTGTTTAAAAATAATATAGATTTAGTTTGGATGTTGACATAGAGAAAAATTCATTTTCATGTGTTTAGTGTGAATAGCCCAATATTTTTAGCAATTTTTCACATTTAAAAGTGAATGTTTTTTGGATAAAAGTATATGTTAATATAATCGAATGCTTTAAGGCTATGGTTAAGCATGACTATCATTATTCCCCAATTAGATAATTAAGCATGGCTAATACTATTTTCCAATTGGATAGCTAAGCATGGTGGTAACACTCCCTAATTCAATGATTAAGGATGGATGGTGAATTATTTATCAATGAGGCCTTTGGTTCAAGGGTTAAGGGTACTTGGTCTCATGTATGGAATTAAGGTTAGATGTTACTTTAAGGAACATGAACCCATTATTAGAGCCTTAGTGATGGCAGTACCAAACAATAACCTTTTTGCAAATACTATTTAGGCTAAAAGTGTCTTTTGGCCTTGGACCATGACCTAAAAATATTTCTGATTGGTTAAGATATTATCTTCCTTGGATGTAAGGAAACAGGTTAATGACCCAAGATCCAAAGGCATCTATTAAGACTGAAAGTATATCCCCTTACAAAAAACCAACATGTTATTTCATGTGACCAAGGTTTGTTTGCACATCATGCCCAAGGTTAAACTTTGGAGTCCATCATGCGCAGGGTTAAAGTTTGGAGTCCATCATGCTCAGGGTTAAAGTATGGAGTCCATGAAATTAGGTACATTCCTCTAGTGACGAAGAAGCATGGGTAATTTCTGAAGAGGATATCCCTATCTTCTCTAGCTTCAAACAGAAAGGCGTAAAAACCCTTTCCACAAAAGTTATGGGTAAGCTTACCTTTGATCAAGACCTGTCAATTTATTTGTACCCAATTAGACATAGATCTAGGACATGGCTATATGTATGTGGACTGACTGATCAAACCACATTATACCAATGCCAAGGCCATATGACATGAAGTAGGGATTGGAAGAGGGACTTCAAGGATATTTTATAGCTTAACAAATCACAAAGGCTAGGATTTTGGAGCTTTCCCCAAAGATGAGATAAGCACTCAGAAGGTGAGAGCTTTAGGATATAGAGGGGGGGTCGGGGGGAACCTCTCTAAGGTATGGATCAATTATGGAAGAAAAAATCCTATCATGGAAACCAATCAAAAGAAGAGAGGGTGTGTTATGTGTAGATATAAGCTGGAGATAATTCCAAGCAATTTTACACACATCCTCACCAAGATGAATTATATGTTTTCCATGCTTCCCAACATAGGGCCTCCATGCATCTCTATGTTCCCTATATTACTCTAATTCCCCACCAAGGCATATTAATTAATTAATATTAACTAATTAAAATTATGGGAGTAATTGTCATTAGTGAAGTAAAAAGCCTTGTTCCAATAGAGACTTTAAATTATCATAGTCTAAATGTTCTATGAATTGGTCTTTTTCAAGCTGCTCAAAATAACAGGAAGGGAAAGTAACATTTTTGGGTTGAATTCCAGTCAAAATCATTTTAGATTGATGGAATTATAGATAAAATATGCTAACATTGCACACTTTGGTTGCAATAGGGGTACTTGAGGGTGACAAATCCATTTCTACATTAAGGACACTAATTTTATCAATCCAAAATTGTAATTTCAACAAAGATTGATCGATTAAATTTTGGTGATGGAAAACTAGAAAAGGTCAAATCATAGAACCTTTAGCATTTTTCCTTTAAATTATTAGAGAGATAAAGTTAAGATGTTAATTATTAGAGAGATAAAGTTAAGATGTTGTCATTTGATAGTGGTGATAAGTTGCAATCATTTTTACATGTCAATTTGATTATAATTGGAGTTGAGTTACATGTTTATTCTATTATAATTATTAGTTCCTCTTTAAGGACGTAAAATCAAAGCACAATATATATTCATTGAAATTTTAATTGATCATCCCCCTTCAATGAAACTCATGTTCCTTGATGTCTCAAATATTTGTTGACTCTTCGACATTGTTAAGATTATCTCATCTCTTAGAGCTTAGGGCAGTTTGAGACTCTTTTTAACAAAAGACAAACCTCTTATCTTCTTTGACACCATGAGAGTTGTAATACTGTCAACATCTCGAAAAGCTCATATTAACTTGAAATCTATATAAAAACCAGTTCTTATGTGCTTTCCATGGATCCCATTGACATCACATCAATGTTACTCATCAAACATATTCAAATTCTACTTTGCAACCTGCCAAATTTAAATCTATACTTAAACATTATTCAAACATTATCCATATACTATACTTTCTTTCAAACACATTTGATATATATTTTTTTGTTTTTGAAAAACAAAAATACCTCACTAAATTATATATGTTTATTCAACTCCACATATTCAATATCTACGAGTTACATTACACAAAGGCATTTATTACTTTAAATCATTTGAATGAGTTATTAGTATACCATTTTGTTTGGTAAATATACTTTATTTGAGACTAATATAAACAAGTTATATTATAATAAGACATTGAGATTATATTGGTCTGAATTGATGTTAAATGCTATTTTAAGGTATATGACCTCATTTTTGTAGTTTTATTAATGACATTATGAGATATTGACTTTTTTGCATATATTATTTAGGTTAGAATTATTTTTTGGTCTTGGTCTTGAAGTATAATTTAAAATTATTTTTAATTGGTTATAAACTTATCTTTAAGAAATAGATTAATGACCCAAAAATATCTAGTAAAAATGAAAATCTATCTCATTAAAAAAAACTTATTTCATGTAACCAAATTTTATTTATACATAATGATGTCACAATGATATCACTACACATTAAAATCTCAAAACTATATAAACATAAGCTAACCCAACAATCCCATATATAAAATAAATATACTTTACTTTTATACCATTTCATTTCGTATACAATTTGTGTATATTCTACTTATTATAAACTTGTATGCTATTTGAGTATCTTCTAAAAGGTAATCCTAAAATCTTGTTTTTTTTCCAAGAAAAAAATAACTCAAAATTATATTAGGTATATAATTTCGTTTACAAGTCTAGCTCCTACGAGCTAAATTTCAGGGGAAATACAGGTCGCTCTATAACAATGAACAGTCCAAATGAAAACTCGGATTCATAAAAAATAATAGCCCCACCAAGAGCAATAACCATGCTGACGCCGAGAAAGATAAGATGCCTGAGTAACCAGTCCCGGTGAAGCCAAATTGCTGTTCCTTCATCGCAGAGAGCTGAAGTCGAATCAATCACAGTTGGAGCAAAAAGTCGCAGAGCCACTTCATTCGAACAGGTTGATGTGGGAAATGGGGCTATCGATCCCATTTAAGCAGTGGAACACCGATAAACGCCCAGCTTTCTCACCAAGGGCTCTTTTTGAAAGAACATCGGCCTCCTTGTTGTGGATCCTGG
>ML776549.1:1131179-1166210 GCA_009831015.1 Picea engelmannii
GACTGTAATGTCCCCCACCTCTTAGAGAGGTGATGAGGAGACTCAGTGGCCTGGGCACCCCCACTAGGTCATAGTCTCACACTGAGGGGGGGAAAAGTCAATAAGTTAAAAGTTATATTTTTAAGTTGACTTAAGAAAGGAAACTGATAAAGGAGTAAAAGATAACTCAACAAAAGAATACAAGATTAACCTTGGGATTTAACCTAACTCAACAGAGAATTATAAGGAAAAGTATAAGTAAGAGGCTGGGGTACACCTATTACTGATTCTAGTTTTGGATTAGCATTTTCTATTGCTCTTGAGCATTCAGTTTGGGGTTTTTTTTTACAAACCCTTGTGAGCAACTCAGTGGTGAAATATCCACTCACCTTGTTCCGCAGCTTGGTCTCGGGGATCAAAGAATCCTCCACACCATTCTAGTCTCAACCCATCTCCATCTAGCGCTTCATAAGGTAGCAGGCCGTACTGTTCTTGTGTTTCCAACAAGGGTGCACCATCATCTAGAGGGAGGTTCGATCCAGCTTATCCTGAGGGCCTGGGGCCATTCCGATAGTTGGGTTTTGTTTGTAGGGGCATGCCCATCAGTTTGAGGGCTTTTCTGGAGGGTTATCATCATTCTACATTTGTCTGCAGATTGGTACATCTTGGAGCCATAAGGGACGTCCTGTGATTCAGTAAAACTCAGATCTAGGGAGATCTGCTTGAGATCTGAGTCCGAAACTTCTCCCATGGGATTCTCATAGCTCGAACTATATTCTTGGAGAGTTTCAGAGAATTTGGAGGCCTTCTTCAATAGGGCTGAACCAGCTAGGGTTTCAGTCATCTAGTGGGGTGCACCATTCAGGGAGGAATTTAGATCTACGGGGTTTGAGAGTGGATTTGGGAATTTGGACATCTGGGTTGTCCTTACAGTCGCCCGATCTATCATTTGGAATATTTCTTAGGATGATTGGACAATTTTGGTAGCAGGACAAAATTATTGAGGGCTTCAGCATTCTAGCAGGACGTGGCACTTTCCAGCTTGGAGGTTGAGCATTAGTACGCCTCAGATCTGCTTGATTCAGTCTTCATTGTATATCCAACCTTTGGAGGCTTATTTTGTACTGTCGGGAGCATTTTGTAGCAGCTCATATCTATTTCTTGTACGACCATCTGAGGTTTATGCCAGATCGACCATCTATTGTATTGATCTTACATTGCTCATAATAAAAAGGTCAGATCTTTGCTTGTGCTTCTACATCTTGAATATATTGTGATCTCCATGTTTTGATGAATCTAGTATAAATTAGTAGTAGTTAGTGATTTCAAGAAAGAATTTGGCTTGGGATCATTACACAATGATAAAAAATTAAAGCTATTTATAGAAACATTAAAGGGAAATGCATTAAGATGGTTCATGAGTCTTGGAGGTCATGTAATCACAACATGGGATCAGATGAAATGGAAATTTCTGCACAAATATCAAGACTATTGCCGAACAAGAGAAAAAAGAGAGGAACTATTCAAGATGATACAGAAAGAGGATGAAAATGTGGAGGACTTTGTGGAAAGGCTACAGTATAATCTACAAAGATCCAGCCACCCTGATGTAAGTAAAGATATTCTTAAAACAATATTATTAAAAGGAGTAAGGGATGACTGTCTAGATATGCTGAATATGCTTGGTAAAGGGGACATATCTAAAGAATCATATGATGAAATTGTTAACCTCTTTAAAATATGTACAAGAGGATCTGCAAGGAATAGATCAAACAATAGGGATACCACATTTTCAAGAGTTCAAAAATCAGCCAGTGGAGGAGCAACAAGAGCCAAAATAGGTAATTTACTTGAGGATTTTAAAACTGAAATGTTAAGTTCTTTTGCTTCAAAAATTGACACCTTGCAGATTAAAAAGAAACAAGCCGAAGAAGAAGCGACTCTGTCCATTTTTTGTTCCAAATGTAGAGAAAAGCACCCACTAAGGGAATGCCCATTGGACAAAATGCCAATTTGCACCCTTTGTGATAAGGATCATGAAACTCAACAATGCCCTTCTTTACCAGGAATCAAAGCAACATTACAACCAACCAATGAAGAAGCTGAAGTTGTCTATTTGTTGACACAGAGAAGGCAATGGAAACCGCGAGGACAAGGTATGAATCCTAATATGCCATTTACATCTTCTAATCGTTGGAATAATTATCCGTCTTTTAGTCAAGAAAATTACCCTCCCTTTAACCAAATACAATACCCACCCTTCAATCAAATGAATTACCCATCCATGCAACAAACAAACCCTCCCTTTGTAGAGCCAACAATATGGACACCTTGGCCTTCACAACAACAACCTTACCTTAACCAATGGAATCCAAATTGGAGAGGTCAACAACCCCCGTTTCCAAATCAATTTCCTCAATTTCAATCACAATTTCAGCAACCACTCCCTTTAGCATCACATGCTCCACCGAATAATCAAATGATGCAGCCCCAACTACCTGTACAACCTAACCCTAACCCAAATAATAAGGTTGTGCAATGTATTGATATTCAAAACCAACCTATACTTTCTGTTTTCCCTGCACATTGCAATGATATTCATTTACGATCAGGGAAAATAGTAGAACCTATCATTGATGATGTTACCTCTTCTGATTCCGATAAAGAAGAAATAAAAAAGCATGATTCACCCGAAGAGGTACAACCATCCTCAAATACTGTTGCTGAAACATCAGAACCACCATTCCCTGAGCTTTTAGCTTTGACTAAAACTCCTGAGCCACTTGCTTTTAATCTTCTAGGGGAATTACAAAATCTCTACGTCAAAATTCCACTATTACAAACACTAAGAGATGTACCAATTTATGCCAGAACTATGCGAGACATTTGTGTTAAGAAACCCGGTAGGAAAACTAAAGATCCCCTCATAGTTCATGTCATGGGTGATTTGTCTGCACTAATGGCGGGTAAAGCTCCTCCAGTTAAATATGGTGATCCCGACCATCCTACTGTCATAGTGCAAATTGGAAAAACAATAATTCCTCAAGTTCTGGTAGACTTAAGTGCTGCTATCAATATTATGACTCTTGAAACTTAACAACTGTTACAACTGAAGAATGGAATCAGAGATACCCCAACCATTCTAGAATTAGCTGACCATTCTACAATCAAACTGGAAGGAGTTATTGAATACCTAATCATCTGAGTTGAGTCTTGGAATTATCCAGCTGACTTTGTGGTATTACAACCTAAAACAAAGTTGGGGGGTCATCCCTTAATTTTGGTTAGGCCTTGGCTAACCACACCAGATGCCTTTATCAGTTGCAGATCTGGTTTAATGACAATTTCCAATGGATATGAGACCAAATATCTTACTCTCTACCCTCACGCTACACCCTTGATTAATAATGACAATTCCTTATGGGTGGACTATGATGATCAAACTACTCAACCTATCTTGACTATCGGACAAGATTTAAGCCTTAAAGATGCCACTGAGGATGAAGTAATTAATAATTTTATTTGTGAACCCTCCTCTGTGACTCCAGAAACACATAATCAACTAGCTTCACTTTTGGAGTCATATACCCAGAAAAAGCTTAATTCTGAAGACCTACCTCAAACATCAACTACCATCTCTTCTAAAAGTATACCAGTAGAAATTGAACCCGATAAAACATTGAATATAAACCCCAACTTGACAGTTGATGAAACACAACAATTAATGAAGTTACTTCTTGAACATAAGGAAGCATTCACATGGGACTATATAGATATGAATGGAATCTCTCCTGAATTATGTACTCATCGTATCTATATCAAGGAATATTGTCGACCGATCTGTCAATCTCAACAATGAATGAACCCTAATTTAAGAGAAATTCTTAAAGAGGAACTTCAAAAATTGCTTAATGCAGGGTTTATATATCCTATATCTGACAGTGAATGGGTTTCCCCATTGGTAATAGTTCCTAATAAAAATGGGAAATGGAGAGTGTGCGTAGATTATAGAGCCTTAAATAAAGCCACTCAAAAATCTCACTTTCCGTTACCATTCATTGATCAGGTGTTAGATAGTTTGTCAGGGAAGAAATTCTTCTCTTTCTTAGATGGTTTCAGTGGGTATAACCAGATCAAAATTGCACCCCAATACCAAGATAAGACCACTTTTACTAGCCCCTGGGGAACTTTTTCTTATAGAGTCCTCCCATTTTCACTATGTAATGCACCAGCAACCTTTCAAAGAGAAGTTATAGGAATCTTTTCTGATATGATTAATGACTCTATGGAAATTTTTATGGATGATTTTACCCCTTATGGTGTCTCTTTTGAGGAAGCACTACAAAATCTTGATAAAGTACTTAACCGATGTATACAAGCCCACCTCTCCTTAAGCACCAAAAAATGTCATATGATGATGAGTGAAGGAGTGGTACTTGGACATTTTATTTCATCTCAAGGAATTCAGGTAGATCCATCCAAGATATAAGTCATTGAGAACCTTCCTATTCCTAAAACCCAAACAGATGTGAGAAGTTTCTTAGGACATGCTGGATACTATAGAAGATTTATCAATTTTTTTTCCAAAATAGCTTCTCCTTTGTCTGTGTTACTTATAAAAAATGTTGAATTCAAGTGTACTAATCTTTGCCAGGAAACATTTGATGCACTCAAACATCAGTTATCTACAACTCCTATTCTAAGGGGACCTGATTGGGCACTTCCCTTTGATATATCCTCTAATGCTTCAGATACTGCAATAGGAGCTGTCTTGGGACAAGAAGAAAATCATCTCCCTTATGCTATCTACTTCATTAGCAAGAATATGAGTCCTGTTGAACTTAACTATACAGTTACCGAAAAGGAATTTTTAGCATTTATCTATGCCATTAATAAATTTCGACATTACATCACTGGGTATTCTACTTTTGTCCATACTAATCACTCAGCTATTAAATATTTAATGAAAAAATCTATCACAAATGCTCAAGGCACCAGATGGTTACTATTATTACAAGAATTTGATATTACAATTGTAGATCGAGCAGGAAAAGAAAATGTAGTTGTTGATTTTATTTCTCGGTTAACACCTGATGATAATACTCCAGTAGATGATTCATTTCCTGATGACTATTTATTTGCAGTATCTGCTCACTCACCATGGTATGCAGACATTGCTAATTATTTGGTTGCAGGGAAGTTACCACCACACCTATCCCACCGAGAGAAAAGAAAAATCATTCAACAAAGTGCTCGGTATAGCTGGATAAGTGGGTGTCTTTTCTACACAGGACTTGATCAAGAAATCCGAAGATGCATTAGAGAATATGAGGTTTATGATTTACTAAAAGCTTGTCATGATGGCCCTCGTGGAGGGCATTTTGTTGATAAAAGAACGACACATAAAATTATCAGGATGGGTTATTATTGGCCCTCACTTTTTAAAGATGCAAAGAAATATGTCCGGGCCTGTGATATCTGTCAAAGAATGGGTCAACCTAATAATAGAGATGAAATTCCATTAAACCCCCAGGTAGTACTCAAACCATTTGAAAGATGGGCCTTAGACTTTGTAGGACCCATTAACCCTCCATCAATCAAAAAGTGTATATATTGGTCTGTACAGATTATATGACCAAATGGGTGGAGGCTAAAGCACTCCATAGAGATACTGAAGAAGTTGTTCTATATTTCTTATTTGAAGATATCTTTGTCAGATTGGAGTGCTTAGAGAATTAGTCACAGATGGAGGACCTCCTTTCACCTCTCATGGTTTTAAAGCCACCCTTCAAAAATATCATATTCATCATAGAATGACTACACCATACCACCCCCAAGCCAATGGACAGGTGGAAAGGACAAACAAAGTAAATAGAAGCCATTCTCACAAAAACGGTGAAGGAAAACCGGAAGGATTGGTCTCAAAGGCTCCCTGAAGCATTATGGGCTTACAGAACTACCTGGAGAAATACTACAGGATTCTCCCCCTATGAATTAGTTTATGGAAAACGTGTTGTCTTTCCTGTGGAATTTGAAATCAAAACCTTAAGGACTGCTTTAGCTATTAACCTTGATTTGACTCAGGCACAGACAACCAGGTTGCAATAGCTTAATGAATTGGATGAAAAAATATTAGATGCCATTCACCAGAGAACTATGATTCAACAACAAAGAACAAAATGGCATGATAAAATCATCAAGCATAAGCAATTCCAAAAGGTAATTGGGCTTTATTGTATGATTCTCGGTTTAAAGAATTTCAAGGGAAACTATGTACAAGATGGCTAGGAGCTTACGAAGTGGATACTGTTTTCCCCAATGGAACAGTACGGATCCTAACAATTGATGACTCTAAAACACCGTTATTAGTGAATGGTCATCGACTCCGTCTGTACCAGCGCCCCATTTCCAAAGAAGATTTTAAGGCCACATGTGTGGCAGATTCACATTATCTCTTTTTAGAGGAGCCTCCTGCCCCTCATTGCATTTAATTTTTTTAGTATTAGATTAAAGTTCTTTTACTAATAATCCCTGCCAAGGGATGGCATGTTACAATTGATTCTTTTGCAGATTCTCGATCCAGAAAAGGCCTACCAAGAAAGGAAAATCTTACTACAAGCAGATCCAAGCTTCATCTTGTGAAGCATTGCTCCCTCTTTCTTCAATCCATTCATCTTCATTTCCCATTCAACATCCCCTCTCATTTTTTTTTTCCTTTCCATTCCCTGTCTCCATTTTCCCATTGCTGAAACACCACTCTTCAACAACATTTTTCCCCATTTTCCCATTGCTGAAACACCACTGTTCAGCAACATTTTTTCCCATTTTCCCATTGCTGAAACACCACTCTTCAGCAACATTTTCCCCCATTTTTCCATTGCTGAAACACCACTCTTCAACAACATTTTTCCTCATTTTCCCATTGCTGAAACACCACTCTTCAGCAACATTTTCCCTATTTTTCCCGTTGTTGAAACACCATTTCTTCAGCAATATTTTCCATTGTTAAAACATCACTCTTCAACAACATTTTTACATTCTTTTCCTATTGCTGAAACACCAATTTTTCAACATTGCCCATTTTTCCGTTGCTAAGACATCACTATTCAACATTTCCTGTCATAAAAACATCTTCTTAAGCTCTTTCTCTCTCACTTATCCTATTTTTCATACTACATTCTGTCCTTTCACTACCTTCTCCCATGATTAAACAAACCCTTGATACAATTTCTCTCATAATTCCAAAGTTTCTTCCATGATTACTGCAGATCTATTATGAACATGCACTATATTTTTCGAAGTACGAATCAAAGGTAAAGATGAGGTATGTAAACTTTATATGTAAATACAATTGAACTATAGCTAATGAGAAAATCCCGATTCATTATTACCATGATCCCCATACACTTAAAGTCATTATTTCAGCCGTAGTTGGGGGGGGGGGATATCGAAACTTTATGCCATCATTTTACACGAACTGACTACCGTCACTTCTTTTTACCCATTATCTCATCTTTTCACCATCATTTACATGCCCTCGTCCACAAAAAATACTTTGTTCGGGTGCGGTTACTCGGCTCTATGACTGTGCATTTTACTGAGTTGAATAGCTATGGGAGGCCCTATTATACGATATGAACTTGCCACGACAACCCTACTAGAATTGTATCTAGAAGTCTACCAAATATTTCAGCAGGCAAGCTGGCTGGGTTATTTTCAGAGACTCCAGGGATTTGATCAACAACAGGTTCTTCAATTTGCTCAGAATCTTCAAGAAGACCATTCTATTGTTCAAGGGGTTCGGATTCTAGTCACAGAGGATGATATATCACAGGTTTCAGGTCTTCCCGTCACTGGCATTCGTTGGTTTAGCCGCAAACACATTATTCTTAATGCCCAACAGGATTTTCTCTTGCTAGGAGAACAAGTTGAGCCTAAAGCCCGGGGTGTTCGACTTAGCTCGTTGCCGCTTCCTTGGCCGAATGTTGCAGAGTTTTTCAAGCACTACCTTACTTGTGAAGGCCGATACCAGGTAGTTTACCAGTACGATTTTGTCTTGTTATCTCATTTACGACATGCTAGACTGGTGAATATTTCTTACTATCTGCTCGGATGTCTTAGAAATATGTCGCATTATTGTAGACAGGTTAAAAATCCCATCATTTCCCTCACCCATCACCGTCTTGTTCAATTACTCATCCAAAAGGGTTTTTCCCAACAAAACCCTCTCCTAAACAATCCACCCATAAACCCTCAGGAAGCTGCTCAACATCCTGAAAATCCTCATGAAGAGCAACCACAAAACCTTCCTGACCCTCCGGAAATACCTATTAATCCGCCTACAGATCCAATTGATCCAATTAACCCTCCTACCATACCAAGTCCACCCCACAATTTACCAGAATCATCTACTCCTACTGTTCATATCCTTAGCGATGATTCTCAAGAAGATAAAATTGATAACCCTCCTTTCTCCATCACTGAGAAAAAACCCACTCGCAAAAGAAAGAAGCAAACTACTACTTTTCTTTCCTTTTTACCTAAAAGACGAACGAGGGCTTCAACCAAATCAACAACTACTGCCACTACCCTAAACCCCCAACCCATTTTGCTAAAAGCCCATACACCTCCGCCCTCCCAAATCCCAGAATTTTTACCTGTTCCACCCATGGGCACTGAAACACAAGAACCAAAGGCCCAAGGTGTTGCGACATCATTTTCTTTACATCAAGTAGTTGTCACACAAGAACCAGCTACTCATTCAGTAGCTGTCACACAAGAACCAACTACTCATTCAGTAGTTATTACACAAGAACTAGCTACAACTGAAACACAAGAACCAATTGCTGACTTTATTCCTGAAATACAAGAATAAGATGCCTGTTAAATCTGAAGCTCCTGTTTTTATTAGTGAAGCTGCTCAAACTCTACATATTGATGAATCTACCCCTCCTGGCAAGATCAGTACCCCTACTTTTGTGGAACAATCCACTCAGACTCTACCTCAACCTACCACTTGCGATGCTGGAACACAAACCCAACCATGGAATGAGCAGTTAATAATGAACAAATGGAAAAAGGAGTTTGCTATTACATAGGACAAAAGCTTGCAGGAGCACAAACTACTTTGGATGAACCACATATATTCATACTGGGAAGCTTTGGAGAAAACACGCAAAGAATCCTGTGCCCATAAGAAGTAGAATGAAGAGTTGAAAAGAAAATTTCTCCTGATGTTCGATTTCGTACAAAAATTGTTCGTTGCTAGGAAACCATCCCCAAATTACTCTCTTTTCCTTACAGAATGATTTGCATTCTTTCATATGAAATCAATCAAAGATGGAAGACCCTATGCAGTGTTCAAACCATAAGATTTTGTTCAAACTTTTACAGAAGCCTCTACTATTGATCAACATCTACTATGTGAGATATATCTTCATAATGAAGCCATTCCTGAAAACAGACAGCTTAATCTTAATCCTCTTGTTGGTGATATCCAGATTCGGGCACTCGCCTCCTTCCTTGCCAACCAGATTATGTGACAGATTGATTTTCTAGCTGCCAAGCATAATGAATATAACCATCTCCTCTGGATACGACTAGAACCACAGAACGCTGCCACCTTTGTTGCAGAATATTATCATTTTTTTAAGAAACCAGGGATGATTCAACACATGCGACAACTACAGGCAACAATACTTCAGGATTGTCAACAGTTTATTAAATCCATAGAGACTGTTGCCCTAAAAGAAAATAATATGTTTTGGCAACAATATTCTGAGAAAAGGCAGGAGCACAATCCCTTTAGTCCTACCAATATTGAGACAACAATCTTCTGGGTACCTAGTTACATCAAATGTGTCCAGCAATGCGCTGAAAATTGGATAGGTTATCAGTTCCATTTTCCCATTCTGTGGATGCCAGCAAAGAAGTATCAAGTTCATCATATATTGCTCAAGAAGGTTGAAGCAACAGCCTGGCAAAGGCTACAATATGTTCAAGGATTCAGAACCCCAACAGACAGTACTTTCTACAACTACTGCTTAAGTAATTTGCACGCCCAGAGTCAGTATCCGGATTCTGATTCAAATTGAAGTTGCCTGAGGACATGCAACCTTTTTAGTTGGGGGGGATGTTAAGATCCTATAATGTACCTTTTTTCTCATACTTTTTGCTATCATTACATCATTTTCCCGCTCATATTTAAGCCTACATTATCACCTTAATCTATTTTTCCAAAGGTATATAACGTTTCTTCTCTTTGCTATATGTTTAATTTGTTTTACATGTAATTTTATATTACTTTCATACTTAGCCATTAATCAGAAATATATAGTTGCTAAAATAGTTTGAAGACTACAGTTAATATATCGTTGTTGCTTGAAGACCACGTTGCTGAAACAGTCAAACAGTACACAAATCCGGTTGCTGAAACAACCCGTGATTTGTGATGCTGAAACAATATTTCACATACAACAGTAATAAGAAAAGATAATTAAAGGAGTTGTTACATTGGCCACAATAGTTGTACCTCAAGCCAGCACCATTACAACCACTGTAACAACATTTTGCTACGGAAGATCAAAATATCGTATTCCAACATAGAAGATTAGATCAGACTAAGAATAGGATTTGTATGTATATATGTAATTTTATGCTTAATTGTATTAAGAGGATTCTCCTCTTTAAATAGAGGAGAAATCAACATTACAAGGGGATTACGAAAGGCTTATCTAGAAGGGAATTATAGAGAAGGAGCATGTTCACTTTTGATATTGTAACTTGTTACATTGGACAGATGAATAAAAGATCATTTTGAGCATTTCTTCTTAGTTCCCTTTCATTTCTGGGGAATCTTGTGAGAATGAGAGGGCCCACCTTCTTCACAAGATTCACCCATTAGTTTCTGTAGTGTGYTAAGTATTKTTTTTATTCATKCCTTGTTAAAACTYTGTTTTKTTGAAACTSTGTTTCAACTGATTGTTGCATYGTTTTCATACAATTCATTCCTAGGTAATTGTTGATCATTTTGATTGGTAATTCTGTTTGCAGAATGAGTTTATGAAAGTGTGATAGTCAGAGACAGGTGCTGAAGATTCCTACTTTGGGGAATAGGGTCCTATTCTCTGTTACAGAATAGTTAGTCTTCTTTGCAGTATGCTGAAAGGTTCATTTTCCCTAGGTTGTTGTTTCTTAATGTAATCCAGGATTCTTCTGATAATTATTTTCCTTTGAATCTTGAACTCTGCAATAGATAGATTGCTTTTACTATAATTCAAAGTAGAACTTCAGTCTATTCAAAGCAAGGTGTGATTAGTGTAACTTTTACTACAACTTTGGATTGCTTTTGAGATTGAGCATATACAGTGTGTGATTGCCTTTGAAATAAACAAACTTCCTTGGGTTGACAATTTATGTAACACTTGATTGTTTTAATTAATAAACAATTATAGTGACCAACAGATGTCAGTCATACATTGCAACCTCTTATCAATTAAGTGTCTAACAGAGTAAGGGTTTTCATGTACACAGGGAAATTTCATGTATCAAAATAATTTCTTGTTCACTTTACTAGAATACAACATTAACATACTTCACTCATCTTATGCACTTTACCAACACCTTGCACCAAAAAGAATTTATGCAACAAAACGCTTGCAACATATGTAGAAAAGAAATGGTTGAGCAATAGTTTTGGTTCGAGAGTTCAAGTTGTAATATTCTCTCGAACATCCATTTTACAATGCCTTC
This sequence comes from Picea engelmannii, assembly GCA_009831015.1. NCBI lineage: Eukaryota > Viridiplantae > Streptophyta > Pinopsida > Pinales > Pinaceae > Picea > Picea engelmannii. The sequence goes on from ML776549.1 coordinate 1,142,910, forward strand.
CACCACCCAAATTGTATTATGCAATAGATTGGATAAATCTTCTGAATAATTCTCATAATGTACACAGTTATACCAGAAGAAAAAAAACACACAACAAATTGCCAGGAGAAGCCAAGAACACATACTTAAACCATTCTAGGATACAAATTATAAGACATAGACTTGATTGAAATAATTTACATTACCAGGATTTCAATAGAATTTGTTGACTGAAATTAGATCTGTTGAATGATCATGACACCAATAAAAATTTCAGACTGAATTCAATCTTACATCACCGGTTACTAATCCAACACAGACTCAAGAAATCCATATGCAGAGGTCGTTGCCAGATGGCAGAATCAACAAACAACCAGGGACAAACATCAAGGGTATCCGACTAATAGGTGTATCCTTCACTCATCATCCTCGCATAAAAAAGCAGGGCATTGAGATCCATAGGTCTTTTAACGCTAAGGTGACGATCGTAGATCAGGCTCCTGTCCGACTGCTCAGGCGACGATTGGTGAGCTAGGGACGAAAGATAAACAACCTCAAGGTCACAATCAACACCACAGGGTGGTCACAAAATCCGGGAAAATGAAGGCCATGGGTGTCAACAACCATCGAGCTAGGCTAAGGAAAGTTCCAGTCACCAATTTAAAAAAACATCATTTTACTTTTCCATTAAATAAGCAGATCCTAGCATAAGTCCTAATACATTCTACCATACAAACATGAAGAGAGTGTATCGTTGCCTGATCGCCTGCTCCGAATGACGTCCCGTGCATTTCGTGCAGCTCCCGCTCACCGACCGTCGAGACTTCACCGGTACCTCCCAACCAATGCTAGGGGTACTCTTCTTCCCCCTTATCCCCCTGAGCCGCAAAGAGGCCACACACTCACTATCCAGAGATTTCGTCTAGCTCCCAGCTCACCTCGCAAGGCCGAGATACCACTCCTCTCCGAGCTGGGTATCCCAACTCCCACAAGTAAATCAGTCAAGTCGATATTTCTGCAGCTTAATGTTACACAAACAGAAGATGATCCAACCTCCATCACCTCCCTTCATTATATAGAGTTTTGTGGTTCCTTACTTTCCAAAATTTCTCTTTTAGTTAAGTTTTTATAAATTATTTCCTAAAAATTCCTCTCCGTACAAGTGTCACCCATCCCCTTCGTTCCTCCAATATTTAATTTCTTTAATTAATTAATTATCTTATTTCCCTTACCCACCTAGAGTTACTCCTAGAATCACTCCTAGGTGTCCCCAATTCCCTTACAGGTTTTAAAGGCTTTCCCTTTTATGAAATTGCTAATTCAGTTTAAAAATTAGAAAGCTCTTAAATGGTAGATTCTTTACTAAGTTGACTTTCCGCTTTTTCTCTTAAGTTACCCTTTTTCCCTTTTTATGTTACCTCTTTTCCCTAGTTTCCCATTTTTTTGATTTTCCCTCTTTCCCCTTTACTTAGAACTCAAAAAGGCAGGTGTTAAAATTAACCCTTTTCCCTTTTCTTATTTAATTAGTATACTTTATTTTATTAAGGTAATAAAACAATTAATTCCCCTTTTTAAATTTTAATCCAACATAATTTTACTTTATTTTTTTGAATAAATTAAGTTTCTTACTCCCTTCATGTTACAAGATTTAACGAAGATCATAATTATTAGTTAAGTTGTTTTTATTATTATTATTATTATTATTATTTTTATAGAAGACAAAATTTTACCACTAGCGTAATTTAGACTTAGGCCTTAAATTTCGTACTGGGCGACATTTAATTAGGGAAATTGTTTTAAAAATTACTTAACATGTTATTTGTCTTAGGGCCTTCTAGGTTCATCCCTCTATCATCAACAATGCGGCGTGCCCTTCAGGACGCACTAGGTGCTCCAAGGGTGCCACTCGCCTCATCTTTTCCTTTGTGCGAGGTGCCCTTCAAGACGCACTACATGGTCCAAGGGTGCCACTCACCTCTTAATATGTTTCCTTTGCGCGACATGCCCTTCAGGACGCACTACGTGGTCCAAGGGTGTCACTCGCCTCTTTCCTGACTTGGTAGACATCAATAACCCCTGGAGTCAACACTCCACCAGGTGAACTTGTGGGAGACTAAGGGATTCTAAGGAATAAGGCCCACGCCTTATTGCGCACCCCTTAGAATCATCGTGAGCGACTGTCACAGTCTTCCCCCACGACATCGTGGGTCCTCTCGAACTAGGTAATCGTTAACCTATAGTTTGAGCCACGGTGGGAGTGCTAGTAGGCTGTGGCAGGGCTGTTGTCCACACCTCTCCCTCAACATCTTTGGTAGTCATGCGTGACCCCTTTACTCCATATGTGAGTCTGGTCAGCAAGTTATTGTCAGCCTGCATCATCAACAAATCATGTCAGAACATAACCATATCATATCATCTAATCAGATGCACTAATATCACAGTAAAACAATCAAACCCTAATGGTACACTCCCTGACTCGATCCAGAGTCCAAGGGGTTCCATCGATGCCTTTGCATCCTTAAGGTCCAAAACCCTGCACACTCAGTAAACAGGGTCAATAGCACATGTCTATGTAAATTCAGTAAAACAACATGTCATCACCCCATAACGCCTCATAATCAAAATCAAAAGTTTTAATAGAATAATAATCCGGATCACTTGTGAGCAAGTGTCCTCAAAGAATAAGTTCACTCAGTGCGCTAGAGCGGGATGTTACATAATAATAAGCATCTTTTTTTGAGTTTACATTAACAAAAGATTTTTGAAATCCTTTGAGAAGGATGATTTGGAATTCTTTGTACTCAACACATACCATCTATTAGTTATGTTGATTTTTGTTAAGAGACAACTCTTTTTGTATTAAAACACTATCCAACTCAACTGCAACCTTTTTAATACACATATTATCCATTTCGATTAAAAAAACATAATAAAAAATATAATTTAAACCTAATATATATTACATCAGGGAAAATTTTAAGGTCTAAATTCCGTTGATAGGCTAATTTTCCATGTTTTTTTCCTAAAAAAAAAATTCACCAATTTCCATTTCATTTACCCAAATTTTATAGCATAAAAATATTTTACACTAAAAATTGCCAAAATTTTCTAAAAACTATATAAAATCCTTATACATTTTAATATTTTTACAAATAGATTGTCAAACATTTTATGGTTAGCATTTTAGGAATTCAGTAAGATTCACCAAAGTTTCTACATTTTAAGATAAATATGGATCTTTACAACTTTCCCTCTATTACATTTATGAATTCCCTGGAAAAAAATAGGTAATTTTATTGGAGAAATAACAAAATTACATGAGTAGATGCCAGAGGCATTCTCGTAGTAAACTGCTCAAAACTGTCCAAAAATTTAAAAGACTAGCCACCTAAAACTAAAATGTATATCATTCAAAATCTAGAGTTGTAAAAAAAAAAGACTCGGTTATGAGCTACAACCACTAGTGATCTAATCATATACATTAAACATAGAGACTAAGAAGTCAAAATCATTTCCAAGTAGCCAAAATAAGCATATTACAATGTAATATCAACACAAATACTCAAAAATTTTGAATTTTCTGACTGAATATTTCATTATTAAGATATGTCACCAAGAGCTGTGAATATATTCTGAAGCTCCCATCATGACATTTTTGTTGATCTTCCACATGCCCCTATCTAGCATGAGACCAACCTTTGAGATTTTGTCTATGTCTTCATTCATATCCCTATACACATGGTTGAAAGTGATAAGAGTGAAAAGTGATGTGGATCTTTTGACATCCTGAAATAATCGTTGAAGGGTGTAGTTATGAAGAGTGGTGATCCCATTTAAACATTTGATGGTTAGCAATGAGTCTCCATATATGTTTATTTGGGATATCCCTTTTTCCTTTGCCAATAAAAGAGTGACTTTGAGGGCCATTAGTTCACTATAATTGTTTGTGTCTTGGCCAAGTCCTGCTGAAAAAGAGATAGATTGTTCCTCCGAGAGAAAAATGATCCCTCGACTCCTCCTAGTGAAGAATTTCCTTGTGGTGCACCATCAAAGAAATGCCAAGGGACGTATTTTTATATATGGGTCTCCTATGAAGGGGTAGATTATTGAGAATCCGGATTTTGGGGATATGTGTAAAGAATCCCAAGACTGGTAAGAGCACAATGCGAGGGAGAAGGGCCTCCACCTTTGAAAAGGGACTATTTTCGTGCTAGTCAAATGCCCAAAGCTCTAATCAAGGGAAGTGCTTTGCACAATTTGGTATGTGGTTTGTCCATCTAAGATTTGAGAGTAACTTCAATATTGTTTCCAACCCATCTACATTGTGCCCCAATAACCCGGTGAATCTCTGACCAAATAGATGATGAGAAGGAGCGGTTTAGAAAGAGATGTGAATTTGATTCATTATATTTCTTATAGAGATTGTATTTACTTGGACCAGTAAAGTGTCTTTTCTACAGATTGTTCCAAGTAAAAACTTTATTTAATAACAAGAACCACACAAATAATTTTTCTTTTGTAAGGCATTTTAATTTCCACAACATCTTCCCCACCATAATAGAAGATCCTAACTTTATAATACAAATAATAGTTTATGTAAATATATATATATATATATATATATATATATATGGTTAATGTTATTTCCAAATAATAATTTTATCTTTTTTTAAAATCATTTATAAAATAAAATGGACTATATATCATCTTTCATTTCTAGCATATACAAATTAATGTCTATGAGTATGACGAAAAGATTAGCATCCTAAATTATACTTATCCATTAGGTTAAATGTTTGTGATTGCCACTCGTCTCCACTGGAACGAGAGCCTAGAATGACCCATTACCATATCTCATTATCAGTGGCTTCCTAAAGGTGATGAGGAACTTGATTGCACCCCTTCAAAAGAATATAATTAACAAATATTCATGTTAGTTAAAAAATCAATCTAATTCTATTCATGTTAGTTAAAAAAAAACAACTTAAACCTTAATCTAGTAGATTTATAACATATGTTTGATAATAATAATCCTTGTAACATAATTGATTTATTTGGTAGTGAACGCCCATTCAAAACACTACTAAGCATCAAGATCCTAAGATCATATAATTTGAAGGGAAATATTAATCAATGTTAAAGGTGTGTATGGATGGTTATAAAGGGTCAACATATTTTCCAATTAATTGCTTAAGTGAGGAAGAGATTTCCAATTAATTACTTAAATGAGGAAGAGAAAATTGCATCCCGATGTTAAAATTTGGATGGTTATAAACAACCAACATATTTTCCAATTAATTGCTTAAGTGAGGAAGAGAAAATTGCATCCCAATGTTAAAATTTGTATTGATAGCATTATGTTAGTGGGAATTGTATATTCGGAAAAGATGTGTATGGCTGGTTATAAAGGGTCAACATATTTTCCAATTAATTGCTTAAGTGAGGAACATATATATATGGAGTTGTTATGGGTAATAAAGCATTATGCATCTTGAACAGTTATGGGATGGACATTTCTCTTCTCGTTGATCTTACTAAGAGGTTTGGATCTTTTTAGGTAGTGAAGCAATCTGCGTCTCAAGTAGTTTTTGGGGCTTGGGTTGTCACAATAAATGCATCTCAAGTTGTTTTGGGGGCTTGGATTCTTATCAAGGACCTTCTTTCATTGTTCAAGCTTGATAGATATTAGCCTCCAAATTAGTTTAGATATGAGAGATAACTTCATAAGTGAAAAGCCTTTAATCGCCAAGCATCCTCGGTCCTTACAAGCTCTCATTGTTTTCCAATTAACCAAATAGATTTTTTTTTTGTGTTTGATTTCCCATCCTACCACAAAAATTACTGACTTCTTGTATTATTTTCACTGGTGCTAACAAGTCAAAGCACTAAAATAATGGAAGAGCTAAAATAAACCACTTTATTAGAACAACTCGACTTGTTGGATTCAACCACTAAGATCCCAATTGTTGGAGTTTGGATTTATTTTTTTCAATGACGTTATGCCAAGATTGTGTCGATGAGTTTCTTAATGAAATCAACATCCCCAGCTACTTGAAATATGTCCAGAACTCTTGACAAGGAAATAATAGGATTCTGAATATGGATTCTAAGAGCTAGGAACTTATGTTCCAACCAAACATTTGTCTTTTTCAATTGTTAACCTTTCCACGTGAAGCACTTGAAAACTGATCCAAAACCTATTTGAAGTGCTCATCAATGATAGTGGAGGCACCACCCAAGAGAAGGGTATATCATCAATGAACTGAGAGATTCCTTGAGATCCTTTTTTCTTTCAGTTTCCTGCTCGAGGATTATGCCATAATGATGTAAACAAGGGGGGAGAGGGGACAACTTTTCCTTAACCCGTGACTACCTCTACTCAAAGTAGTGGGTATCCCATTTACCAAAGGGGCGATCCATGGGTTGCTAATACAAGTGGAAACCCACCAAATAAAAGGAGGAAAGAAGACAAATTTAAAAAGGCCATTAAATAAAAAGGTGTGCCATAGCCTATCAAAATCATTGACCATGTCGGTTTTTATAATAATTCTGTTGTCCTTATTCTCTCTACTTGAGTGTATTTCTTCTTGCACCATAATTATATTGTCCACTATTTGATGCCTCTGCATGAATCCTCCTTGATTGTCAGAGATTATTTTGGAGAGGATATTTTTCAACATGTTTTCCATAATATTTGTTAGAATCTTGTAGGAAGAGTTGCATAGAAAAATTTGGGATAAACCTAGAAAAATAGGAAGGGTTATCTTCTTTGGGAATAAGGGAAAGAAATTATGAGTTTTTATTGCCACCAAGTTTGCAGGATTTATGAACAAATGGTAGCATCCTCTTTATATCAACTTTGATTATATCCCAATAGGATCTATAAAAATGGATAGTAAAACTATCAAGGCATGGGAATTTGTCTGGGTCCAAACCCCATATTGCATTAATAATTTCATATTCTTAAATTTCTTTAATCAACTCAACAACATCATCATGAGTGATTAATGAAGGGATTTTTTTGAACATTGAAGCAATGGAAGTGGGCCAACCCCCTATATATTCATATACAAAGACTCAAAGTGAGACTTGGCCACCTATTTTATTACCAAGTAATTTCTCACTTTTAATCCATCCTCCAAGGATATTTATTTGACATTATTTTGTGCTCCTTTGGTTTATCTTACCCATGGAAGAAGGAAGTTTTTCTATACCTTGATTTTAGCCACAAACTTCACAATTTGAGTTGCCACATTTCTTCCTTCAATATAAGAACTTTGTGGAGATTTTGGAAAATGACGCTTTCTACATTTTGATGCCCATTGCTTATGTTTTCCTCCTCCATTCTTTCCTATAGGTTTTCCAATTGAGATTTGAGATGGATTTTTTCTATTTGTGAGGAAGTATACATGTGCTTCGCCTACTCTTTTAGAGCTAATTTTATAACTTTCAACTTTTTCTCCCATATGTATACTTTGAATCCAATGGACCATTTACTCCAACTGAGATTTTTTCCACTACCTTATAATATTGGAGTGATAAATGATTGAACCTAAAAGGGAGAGGCCCAAAGTCTGGAGTCTCCAAATTTTTCAAGGCTATGAATTTATGATCAGAGGTGTCCCAAGGGATAATTTTGGAGGATATGAGATTGTCATGTAGAAATGAATCACTTTAGATAAGGAATCATTCAAGTCTTGTTATGATGTGGCTAGGATGAAGTCTCCTATTAGACCAAGTAAATTTTCCTTTGATTGGTTTTATGTCCACCATGTCCCATTCTACCATGATATCTTCCATTATTTCCTATAATGGATCTCTTACTAAACTTCTCCCTCTTTTTTCTTTGCTACTTAGAGTAAAATTGAAGTCCCTAGTGATGATGTTGTTTGGAGAATATTTAATCTTTTGAATCTAGGAGGGAGGACCAACAGTCTTCTTTTTCTTTGTAGGCTACCAACATATAAACATTGAAGACATTGAATCTCTTTTCTGGTTGTTGATGAGTGAAACTTGAAAATATCCAATGTTGAGTTTGAAATGAGAATTCCAAGAGGAGAAAAGGGATGTTCCATAAAGTGAAGAGACCCCCAAAGGAACCTTTAGAGATGACCATTGTACCCTCACAAAATTTACACTAAAACTTACTTGTTTTTAGGCCTTCTGAAGCCTCTAACTTGATCTCAATGCTTCTACTTTGAACCGACTACTCACACCTCTACAATTCTAGGAGACTATATTCATTATTTAACTGAGGGTTTGTGGCTTCCACCTTGTGGAAAAACAATGAATCTGGGATTTTTAACATTTCTAGATCCATCTCCTAAACACTTTTCTATAGTTTATTGAATTCCCAAGAGTTCTTCCTTGTTAGTTGTTTCTTTCTTTTTTTCATTTGTTGGCTTCCTTCTATATTTCTTCAGTAGCTTCTCCTCTTTTTCGTCCTCCTCTTTGTTTTATTATTCTAACTATTGACGAGATTTTTTCTACGTTAAAATACCTTATGGGTACTGTTGCTTTGCTAGGATATTGTTGATTTATTCCAGTCTATCTGAAAGGGTGCCCTCATTGAATAAAGGGGATGATTCTTCCTATATTTAGGGAGGGTAGATGATATAGGTGGATATGATGAGGTGGTGTTGGAAATTAAAGGAGATATTACTTCAAAGAATGGGATTGGATCTTCCTAGGATAAGATTTCCTACATGCTACCTTGAGAGCTTATGCTTCCTCCCCTAAGGTGACCTAGGGACTAATGGTCCTATTCTAAAGACTAGATATGAAGAGTCTCAGTGTATTGATATTACAAAGACACATTCTTGGATCTATAGGGGGCATGAGGGGCCTGAGGATGAGGGATTGTATTTGGGAAGAGGTGTAGAGGTTGGCTACTTGGTATTCATATTTGTTTTTTACAATCTTCCACTGATCTTATTTTTCTGGAGATAGTTGAGAAGCCTAGAGATTCTTCTTGCAATACTTCACAAAATAGTCGTGTTCATGGCACATTTTTCATTTTAAGGGAAACTACTCATAGTACATAGGTTGGGCATGCTTCAGATTATCCAAAGTCGAAAGGATTACTTGTGGGAGACCCTTTTCAATATCAACCTCCACACATATCCTTGCACATAAAAACATGTCATCCTTGGGTTCATATGTGTTTATGTATATACCCATTGAATCTATGATACTATGTAGCATGTATTCATTCCAACAATGGAGAGGTAAATGCATGAGAGAATGTAACAATTATACTGTTATTTGATTATAAAAAAAATATTTATGAATAGATAATGTTTGATAAAAATGAATAATAGATGATGGTTACAATCACCCTCATGATGATTTACTTATAGCATTTTCTGGTCATGAGGTGAAGAGGTACGTGCCTCTTGATGAAGAGGTGCATGCCTATTGACTTATGTTAATAAACTATATTATTATTATTATTATTATGTTCTTATTTTCATAGTTATGTTCGTTACATTTCCACCCTCTTAAGGAATGCTTTGTCCTCAAAGCATATTAAGATAGGATTATCTCTCGTAGAGAATGTTTCTGTAGTGAAATGAAGTTTTTTTTGTTGGTGGTAATTGATTCTTCTTAAGAGTGGACCCTTCGATATCATTAAGTTTATAGCATTGACCTTGCCAATTAAATTCCATGAATTGTTCTTGAAGGTTTGTTGCATAACTCCCCAACTGTATCAACCATTCCACACCTAGCACCATATCCATTCCTTCGAGCGGTAGAGCATATAATATTGTTTGTAGTTCTAGTTCTTGTATTTGAACTGATATTTTATGACATTTTCCAACTTATTTGATCCTTTGTCCATTAGAAACCTTAACGGTGAGGTCCCTGGTGGGGTAGATGAAATAGTTCATTTTTTTTGCGACATAAATGTCTATATAGTTATGAGTACTTCTAGAATCTACGAGTATTATTAAATTTCCATCTTTTATGACTCCCTTACGTTTTAGGGTCTTGGGTTGTGGTTTTCCTATCATAGCTTCCAATGGACCTGTAGGTTTTCCTTCTTATTTTCTTCAAGGTTGGCTCTTATCCTTTCTGATATGTGGTGGAATATATTTTGGAGTAATTATCTCTTTTTGAAGTTTGTTTTCTTCATTTTTATTTTTTGGACACATGAGATTGAATCTACTGATGCTTTTTGTGGTATTTCATCATGGTCAGAATATTCATTGTATGCTATAGTGATTTCATCCTCTATTTTCAGGACTTCTACTTGCTTCCCATCCACTATTCTAAAGTAATGTAATGACTTGTCCTCACATCTGTGCCCTGGTGTCCAATTTTCCCCACACTTACGACAATTGTTTTTCTTCTTGTTCTCTCTCTGTTTGATTCACTACTGGATGAGTCTGATTCCTTCTCTCCTTTGCAAGCATATAATTTTTATTTATTGCATTTGTGCCCTGGAACCCAATTGTCCCCACAATATCTGCATTTGTTCACCCATTTCTTATCTAGGTGTTGACGCTTGAATCCGTCAAGACCGAAACAAAAAACTCATGAGGATATAAATCCTCTTGCATTTTTATAGAGGTGGTACTCCTATACATTTTATGATAATCTTTGAATTATAGATTTCCAAAATGATATAGGAGTTTGAGAAAGTCCACCGTGGTATTCAAAGAAATATAAAAGTCACAGAAAATAAAATGTTTTATTTTAAAGAGAATTCCTGAGAGATGACCAAGAACCCCATACATAACACATTTGAAAAACATAAGAAACATTTCCTCACATCCATCATAGTTAAACAAAATATTTCTGATCACACATAAAAATAAAATAAAATGGTCTGTACGCATAAGATAACTTTAATAGAGTAGACACATGTGGAGCTCAAATGAAGAAAATGATAGATCAATCTCAAATATTTTATACTCAAAACTCAAAGTTATAAAACACAGTCAAAACTGATCCCGAATTAGTTCTCTTGGGATTTCTAAAAAAATATTAATGTATGTTACAAAGTTTTGAAATTAAAATGCATTTGTCCTGAGGACTGGGATAGGGGCTCTTGTGGACCATAAAATTAAATATAAACAATAAGTGAGTTTTGGAGAGAAGATGATGGACGAAGGCAGAGTAGCAAGACTAGTAAATAAGACAGGGAGAAGTTATCAGATTTCGTTTAAACCTTTCTAGTCAAAGAAGCAGAGTAACTGGATGAAAAACTGATAAGGAAAACAAGATGTGATCAACATAAACTTACTATGATGGTATCTTTGTTCTTTACTTGCTTTTCGTTGTTCTTTTATTATCCTCGTTGATGGTTATATGAGCCATCTCAACTGTTGTTTCTTGGTCTTCTTTAATTAATTTATCAATTGCCTTCTTAAACCAATCTTCAATGTAAATTTTCATTGGCGCAACATTTATTTTATGCCTAATTTTGATATTAAACAATTCACCTTCTAAATTTCTTAGGTCATGAGAAATTCCATGGATTGTCTCCTCAATATCTTGATTTTTCACAGAATAATCAACCAACCAATTATCTATCTCTTATTCTCCATATTCAATTATACTATTAAATTTCTCAACCGATAATCCTTTTAATATCTCCATTTGTTCATAAAATTGTTGCCTTGTCATAAAAATTGAATTTACAATTAACTTAGGATCTTGCGCCTCATTAGTGCTTCCTGCCAAATCTATCTCTGTGACCCTTCTAAATAATTCGTCTTTTTTCACTATGGCTTCATTACATGCTTGGACAATGTTTCTCAAATTATTGATCTTTTCTTTCCAACATGCATTCAGCTGTTTAATTTGACTTGGAGAAGGCAGATCCTCATCTCTCCTTTTCAATTCTGTCATGTTTGAGACTTTTATCCCAAATGGTAAAACAACATCTGTGTATAATCCTTCTTCATTCTTTAAATCAGGTTGGGGATATTCATGAAATGCATGTGCCCTTGAACCAAAAGAAACAATATTTTTTGATACCTCCCATGCTTCTATTATCAATGGAATTCTCTTTTTAATATTTTTCTCAACATAACTTTGGACTGTTGTGAGAAAAATTGAAGACCCTTTTAACTTAATACCTGGTGTAGTTGGTTTAAACATTGTCAAAGGACTGGTCAGGATTGGAAGAGGCATTAAATTAGTCTCCAATTCTTTGATCTTCTCTTTTAGTTTGGCATCCTAAACCTCTAAACCATCAATAGAGTCGTCGATCACGTCCCCAGTTTCCCTCTGGATTTTGGAAATCTGGGATGGTTGCATATACTTTAGGTCCACCTCTGAGTGGGGCTTTCCCTTTTTATTTTTTTGGTCACTTCTTTATACAATCAACTTTTTAGATTCTTTGTCAAAAAAATCACTTTGAAAAGTGAAAGATTCTTCTTCACTAAAGGTATCACTTCTAATGACTTCCAATAAAGAATCTTGTTGAGCCACATGTTCCTATTGTTCTATTGAAACAAATATTTTTTCAATGTCTGCTTCTAGTTCCATATCCTCCAAGGAAAATCTTTGGATGACATTCTCTATAATATTATCTTCTTCCTCTTGCACTATGTTTTTTATTTTCTTTCTCACAGACAACTTGTGTGAACTCTCAATATTTCCAGGGGGAGGATTCTTCTCTCCCCCTCCATTGGAACTAATGTTGACAATATTTTTAATTGGTTGGGCCACTGGAGCATTGCTCCTAGATGTAGTACTTTTAGGAGTAACAACTGGAGATTGAGCACTTATTTCACTAGGACCTTTTCCCCTTTTCTTGTAAAGATCATTACTGCTAAGTAATGTTTCTAAATTTCCATCATTATGTACATGAGTGCTTTGGTTGTTATCATCTTCTTATTATTTCAAGAAAATTTGAATGAAGGAGTTACTGAACCCCACTGAAAGCATATGTCTAGCAAAGATTTTATTCGGATCAAAACCTTTGATCTTTTCAACATACTTTAAACTCACATTGTTAAAATTATTTGCAAATTCATCAATTTTATTTATATTTCTGAACATGAACTCTCCAATCTTCCATGACAGAGGAATAAAATTATTTTTCCTTTTTTCATGGAAAAAATGTAACTAGAAGTTATATTGCCTTTCCACCTTTGTAATAAATAGTTTATCAGATACATAATACGGGAGAAAAGAAGGATTCTATTTTGAGAAAAATATCCTTATGATACTATGATTCACCATTTTCTCTATTGTCCCATTTTTCTCTAAAAATATGATAGCTTGATCAAATATCCTTGGAGTATTTTCACCCAGCAATTTTTTTTGAAGACTGAAAAAAATTTATTATAAACTTCATAGAAAAATAAAGGGGTCTTATGCCTCCATAATGTCTGATACCAAAAGGTAATTTTATCTGTTTCACAATTCACCCTCTTACTGATGGTTAAGTTTGGGAATTGGAAACAATGCACAATAGAAAATATCAAATAAGAGGCCATAAATAATTTTCTGTCCTTTTTATAGTGTGATAACTGGGACAAGATTTCGATAGAAATGAGTTTTCCCCAATAAAAAATGACATGTTCTTGAACTGTAAAATACAGAATATATAAAATCCTGCGAGAGATAGAAGTAGTGTTTTCCTGACCTGCCACTCTGGTAAATGGCCATGCAATTTCTCGATAGGAATTTTTTACAGACTCAACCTGGATTCTGGTTATATTTCCCAGGAAAGATGAAGAATTATCCAAATAGTTTGGCATGATATCAAGCCCATTTTTATATTTCTTCAAGAATTCTTTGCAATATACACCTTTGAAGGTAAGAGTCAACTCTGACATCTTTAACATCTTGCAAAAAAAATTGAGGTGAAAGAGAAATTGGAGAGTGATCATGGAGTTGTATGATCCTTTGATTTGGTGCGTGTTTGTCCACACACCATGCAACGATTTCCTTACAATCAAAGACCCCAGGAACACACCCAACACAAGCAATTCTAGAGGTCCAAATTACATCTTTTTGTGCATGAGGAGAGGAATAATACCAATATTCTCTCGACCACTGGAATTTTGTTTCTTCACGACCAAATATATTTAGAGTATTGCCACAAAACGATTGTCTAGCTAGTGCTACCATAGGTTGACAAAACAATTTCTTCAGTTGGATAATAATCTCAAATAGATCTTTTCAAAAAGATAATGATGTTTTAATCCCTTGGAAAATTAATATTTAATGATATTTAATAGATAATTCCTCGATCTGTTTGCCATTAATGACAATATTTTTAAGGCCTTCACAACAGTTGTTAGCATTAAAAAATACTTAATGCGTATCGGGAAAATAAACAAAAGGGCGGGGACGGGCGAGAGAGAATTCAAATATAATATTTTCATGAACTCACCAACCCGGGAACCCGCAAACCCATGGTTGTAGACATGATAAAAAATATACTAAGTGTAAGGAATGGTCGGTCGGACTCACATATAAGAAGAATGGAATACTTTAGAGCCCAACTCCTGCGTCAAGGATGATGGTCGAAATGTAGATCACATAACTTGGGGTGCAAAGAGAAGGTCACATAAAATGGAGAGTGAAAGTTCAAACCAGTGAACCTGTGAAACTAAAATATGACTAAGTGTTAAAACAAACTTATGAAATAAGTAAATTGGTGGAAATGAAAGCCCTCCAACCCATGAATATGTGAACTTGCGATGCTAAAATATGACTAAGTATAGTAACCAGAAAGAAGGGATAAAAGAAAAAGGGAATAAGAGGAGGTGTAGAAGAGGGAAAACAAATGGAGTAAAGAAGTGGGGAAAATAGAACATGGAAGGAAATCACGGAAGCACAAAATGGTCTCAACACTAGGTTAGACTTGTCTGTAGAGTACTTATTTGTTTTTTCATTTGAATATTTTTTTGACGCTTCTGGACCTACGAATGATGGCTTATTGAACTTGTCTTTTTGTTCAATTAGCCTTGTTGCATGTCTATCATATTCAATAGTTTTAGGATTCCATAGTTTAATTTCACTATGGATGTAATCCTTTAATCCATGGATATACATTTTTAGTAATTGTTCATCAGTGAATCCACTTTTCCTTATTGTCATCACCTCCCACTCATGTGTATAGTCATTTACACTTCCTTTCTGTTTAACATGCATGAACTTGTTATATAAGTCATCATCCTCTTCAACATGGAACCTTTTTAGTAGGGAAATTGTGAATTTTTTCCAATGGAAGGAACGAGCGTCACATTTTCTGGACCACCATAGGTACCGGTGATAAGATTCTCCTTCTAAATTGTTAAAGGTTGTCGTTACTTTTTCTCATTCGCCTAGCAAGGGGTTTGATTAAAAATTATTATCAATTTTGTTGATCTAGACAACAACTCCTCTACGGTCCTTGTCGTCATATTTAGGTAACTCCTTTTTAAACTTCTAGTAATATATATTTTGAAATTTGTGTGTATTTCTTGAAAAATTATCTCTGGTATTTTAGGGTGTTCCTGATCCTCTAAATTTTGTGATCTCAAACTTTGTGACAGTCTTTGCAGGTATAATGGTTCTACGAATAATGAGTCCACTCGTTTGGTTAATTGATCAATTCTTGTGATTTGTTTGTTAAGCATTCTTTTACTCTCATCCTTGTCGTTACTTCTCATTCTTAAATAATTATTCCAACATTCCTATGATGTGTTTATTAATGTGTCAATTTTGTCTTCTTTTTGTAATAATTTATCAATTTTTTCCAAAAATACTTTTTGTACTTCGTCAAATTCCTCCCGACTCTTCTCGACTTTACCGAGACAATATTTAATGATGTTGATTTTGATTTTACGGTAAATTTCTTCCTGTGTCTCCTCGTTTTTTTGTTCTGCTTCCTTCCATTATATATATATATATATAATTTCCAGAATTTTTTAATGGTAAGCACGTAACTTAAAGAGTCAATAACGTAACTTAAAAATATTTAAAAGGTACTTAATAAAGTAACTTAATAAAATATTTGAAAAAATTATATTGATGGAGGGTCATAATTTGTTTTTAAAAAGTCATGAATAGTCAATAAGAAGGGTGAATGAATTGGAAGAAAAATTCATACAAACGATAGGGGATGGGGGTGGTTTGTACGGTGGCGGTAGAGAATAGAAATGACAACGTATGGATTTGTCAGTAGAAGGGGATAGGGGATAGTATGGAAAAGGATTGGTAGCGGTTAGGGTACAGTGGCAGCTGTAGCGTACAGACAAGGACATGCAGAGTGAGACAACTGTAACAACAGATTGTACTGCGACTGGGAGTAGATAAATTGTCTGGGATATATACAGACCAACGTACGAGCATATACGCGTGGCAGCTTTGAGTTGTCAGTGGAACAAGTATGGTACAAAATCCTTAGGCAGATTTTGTATGGACTAGGTTAACCCACAATTTCTATAGGTTGTCTTTGATACCACTATAACAATTATACTGTTATTTTATTATAAACATAATATTTATGAATAGATAATTATTGATAAAAATGAATAATAAATGATGGTTACAATCACCCTCGCGACAGTTTACCTATAGCATTGACTGGTCATGAGGTGAAGAGGTACGTGAATCAATTAGCCTTGTTGCGTGTCTAGCATATTCAATAGTTTTAAAATTCCATAGTTTAATTTCACTGTGGATGTAATCCTTTAATCCATGGATATACATTTTTAGTAATTGTTCATCAGTGAATCCACTTTTCCTTATTGCCAGTACATCTCACTCGTGTGTATAGTGATTTACGCTTCCTTTTTGTTTAAGATGCATGAACTTGTTATATAAGTCATCATCCTCTTCATCATGGAACATTTTTAGTAGGGAAATTGTGAAGTTTTTCCAATTTAAGGAACAAGCGTCACATTTTCTGGACCACCATAGGTACCAGTGAATAATCTTCTCCTTCTAAATTGTTGGAGGTTGTCATTACTTTTTCTCATTCTCTTAGCAGGGGGTTTGATCAAAAAATACGGTCCATTTTGTTGATCCAGACAACAACTCCTCTACAGTCCTTGTTGTCATATTTAGGTAAATACTTTTTAAACTTTTGGTAATATCTATTTTGAAATTTGTGTGTATTTCTTGAAACAATTATCTCTGGTATTTCATGGTGTTCCTCATTCTCTAAATTTTGTGATCCCAAACTTTGTGATGGTCTTTGCAGGTATAATGGTTCTGCGAATAATGAGTCCACTCGTGAGACATCCCCATCCGGTACGACTCCTACGATGTACAACCGATAAAAGCACCCTTAATCGTTTTTTTGGGTGTGTGTAGGAAGGTAATAATGACATTATACTCAACATCGCAACACGATGACGAACACAACGTATGCAACTCACACAACAAAAACATAACGTCTTAACATAAAAGCACATCAAGCACCTGGAAGCAATGTACGACATGCAACCGACGAATAATAAGAATGACTACTCGCCCATCCTATCATGCAATGGTTAGGACCTCCAGGACACATAAGCAACACTCAAGCCTAGGTTCCCATTGATTTTGACAATTTAAGGTCTCAAGGCTTGTGACTGTTCTGAGGAACAAGGACGTGTCTACATCCTGCCCGACACAAGAAGACTAAGCCTACTAAGCTAAGGACAATTATCCTAACAACCCCATGCACCCAAAATTAATTACACAAGTAACTAGAACCCTTACAATGAGAAAACCAAGCACATTAAATGTTTACAAAACCAAGTACAAACATTAATTAAAATGAACAACAACATGCTCAATGGGAAGCGCAAGCTAAAAATGACTTTGTCAACAACCAAACCATTAATCAAGGCTAAATGGTCAATATCTATGATTTAAATTGGCGTTAATTACAGATCAATTAACCAGTCTAAATTCCCTTAGTCAACGAGTTACCAACCGAACTTAACATGAATTATGACTCAAATTTAGCGAGTCTGAGTTACCAATTAGGCGATATCTATAAATCCAGCTAACATCAATTACATATCTAATTTAGCAAGTCTAAAATTTGCAATCTAGTCTTTACTCATCATACTAATTTTAATATTTATTACAACCTAAATGGACAATTCTATATTAATCTAAATCCCCATCCAACTAGCCATAAACTTGAATAACAACATTAACATTCTTAAAGTGGAATGCTACCATTAGCACTTATGAACAGTTAAACCTCAACATTAGTCTAGCTATAATGATTGAATTAACCACACTAGTTGTTTATTATCATTGAGGAGGACACTGCCAGCTAATAACATTGTTGTAGCAAATCAACAAGGTAATTACATATCTGTTACATAACAATTTATTACAGCAACTAACAAGGCATTTAACATAATGATTAACATAATCAATTAATTGAGCAATAACAGGGTAGTTTGCATGACTATTTTCATAACAAGTATTATAGCACTAAGAAGGCGATTATCATGTTAATTAACATAACAATTAATATAACAGTAGCGAGTAAATTTATATGACGGTTAACATAACGATTAATAGTGCAAAAACAAGGCAATTTACATAATTGTTAACCATTTAACTCGTTGCGGCATTTAATCAATAAGTAGGAATCTGTTGACCATTCACAGTGTTGTAGCAATTGTTCTGGCATTTAGTAAGGCAATTAATATAGAATTTAACATTGCAATTAACAAGCCAATTAACTGTAGAAATTGTTCTGGTAAATTCGTGGTCATTCCAGCAAGCTCAGTCAACATTCTAAAGGCAAATATCATGGGTAATTACAGCAAGCTCTGGCAACATTCTAAAGGCAAAATCGTGGGTATTTAAACAGTAATCTAAGTCAATCTTTAAAAGAAAAAACGTGGGTAATTTTAACAACAATCTCTTCACATTTTAAAGGCAAAAATCGTGGACAATTATACAACAAGTCAGTCACGTTTTGGATAGCAAAATCGTGAGCATTTAAACATCAATCTCAGTCACGTTTTGAATGGAAAATTTGTGAGCATTTAAACAACAATCACAGTCTCAATTTAAAAGGGAAAAACATGTACAGGGACACACCAGAAGGACATTCATGGTTATCCGTATTTTAAATATGCAGAATGATGTGCCCAAAATGCACCAGAAGGAACTCCATGTTTCCATCATCATTTAAAAGGGAAAAACGATGGCAAAACGCAGACATGGAAATGAATTTGTTTTCCATTGCTAAGATACCAATGCCACACAGACAGGAATATAAAAACGTTTTTCATTTCCCGGACACAAATATAAAATGCAGACATGAAATCAAATCGTTTTTCCCATTCCAGGATACCAATACAATGCAGACAGTAATACAAAACGTTTTTTTTTTCATTTCCCAGACACAATATAAGATGCAGACAGGAAATCAAATCGTTTTTCCCATTCCAGGATACCAATACAATGCAGACAGTAATACAAAAATGTTTTTCATTTCCCGGACACCATTATAAAAATAATATAGGAAATCAAACATTCTTCCCATTGCCAGAGTACCAACACAATGCAGACAGGAATACAAAAAAAAAAAAATCATCTCCCGGACACCAATATAAAATGCAGATAGGAAATCAAACATTCTTCCCATTGTCAGAGTACCAATACAATGCAGACATGAATACAAAAAACGTTTTTCATCTCCCGAACACCAATATAAAATGCAGATAGGAAATCAAACGTTCTTCCCATTGCTAGAGTACCAATACAATGCAGACAAGAATAAAAAATAAGAACCTTTTTCCATTTCCAGGATACCATTATAAAAATGCAGAATTGAAATCAATTCATTTTTTTTTTTTCATTGCCAGAATACCCAAAACTTTGCAGACCGGAAATCAATTCATGCTTCCAATGCTATAACCCCAATACAACGTAGACAACAGTAAGAGAACGCAAGGATCCAATGGGAAAGGTCATGGAATGATTGTCGGGGTTTCTATCAGTCAAGGCATAGAGAAAACCAACCAGGACACCAGTTAATCCACACGCAGAGGTCGTTTCCAGATGGCAGAATCCACAATCAGCTAGGGATAAACATCAAGGGTAGTTGGCTAACAGGTTCGTCCTTCGCTCATCATCCTCGAACAGAAAAGCAGGGCGTTGAGATCCATAGGTATTTTAACACTAAGGCCACGACCGTAGATCAGGATCCTGGCCGACCGCTCAGGTGAGGACTGGTGAGCTAGGGATGAAGGCTAAACAACCATGAAGGTCACAATCAACACAACAAGGTGGTCAAGACATGCGGGGAAATGAAGCCATGGGAGTCAATCTATCATCGATCTAGGCTAAGAAAATTTCAGAAAACCATCTAGACAATCAGTTCACTTACCCAAGTAAAAATGCAGATTCAGCATAAGTTCTAAAACAATTCACCATACAAATTGAAGAAAGCATATCGTTGTCTGTTCAGAGTGGACGTCCCGCGTGCTCCTTGCACCTCCCGCCAATGCTAGGGGTACTCTTCTTCCCCCTTAACCCCCCGAGCCGCAAAGGGTCCACACACTCATTATCCAGAGATTTCGACTAGCTCCCAGCTTGCCTCACAAGGCTGAGCCACCACTCCTCATCGAGTTGGGTATCCCAACTCCCACAAGTTAATTCAGTCAAGTAGATATTTCTGCAGCGTAACGTACCCAAACAGAATAGATCCAACCTCCATCTCCTCCCTTCATTATATAGAGTTTCGTGGTTCCTTACTTTCCTAAAATCTTGTTTAGTTAAGTTTTTAAAATTTAATTCCTAAACATTCCTCCCCGTACAAGTGTCACCCATCCCCTTCATTCCTCCATAAATTAATTTCTTTAATTAATTAATTATCTTTATTTCCCTCACCCACCTAGAGTTACTCCTATAATCACTCCTAGGTGTCTCCAAATTCTCTTACAGGTTTTAATGACTTTCCCCACCATTAAATTTCCAGTTTAGTTTAAATTAGAAATCTCTTAAATGGTAGATACTTTACCAAGTTTGACTTTCCGCTTTTTCCCTTATGTTCCCTTTTTCCCTTTTTATGTTTACCTATTTTCCTAGTTTCCTAATATTTTAGATTTTCCCTCTTTCCCCTTTTTAATTAGAACTCAAAAAGGCAGGTGTGGAAATTAACCCTTTTCCCCTTTTCTCATTTAATTAGTATATTTTAAATTATCAAAAAGATAAAACAATTATTTTTTATTTTATTTTTAATTCCAACAGATTTTTTTATTTTTTTTTCTTGAATAAATTAAATTTCTTACTCCCTCCATGTTACAAGATTTAACGAAGATCATACTCTTTATTTATTTTGTTTTTAAATTTTATTATATATATATATATATATATATCAAAATTCTTTTAATAAAAAGGATAAAATTTTATCACTAGCATTATTTAGACCTAGACATTTAATTTTTGTACTGGGTGACATTTAATTAGGGAATTTGTTTTAAAAATTCTTAACACGTTATTCGTCCTAAGGCCATCTAGGTTCATTCCTCTATCATTAACAATGCGATGTGCCCTTTAGGAAGCACTAGGTGCTCCAAGGGTGCCACTCACCTTAATCGGTTTCCCTTGCGAGACGTGCCCTTCAGGACGCACTACGTGCTCCAAGGGTGCCACTCGCCTCTCTCCATTTTTCTCGCGCGACGTTCCCTTCAGAACGCACCACTTGCTCCAAGGGTGCCACTCGCCTCTTGACTGACTTGGTAGACATCAATAACCCCTGGAGTCAATACTCCGCCAGGTGAACTTGTGGGAGACTAAGGGCCTCTAAGGAATAAGGCCCCCGCCTTATTGTGTGCCCCTTAGAATCATCGTGAGCGAGTGTCACAGTCTGCCCTCATGGAAACGTGGGTCCTCTCGAATTAGGTAAATGTTAACCTACAGTTCGAGCCACGACATGAGTGCTAGTAGGCTGTGGCAGGGATGCTATCCACACCTCTCCCTCAACATCTCTGGTAGTCGTGCGTGACCCCTTTACTCCACATGTGAGTCTGGTCGGCAAGCTATCGTTAGCCTGCATCATCAATAAATCATGTCAGAACATATCCATATCATATCATCTAATCAGATGCACTAATATCATAGTAAAACAATCAAACCCCAATGGTACACTCCCTGACTCGATCCAGAGTCCAAGGGGTTCCCTCGATGCCTCTACATCCTCGAGGTTCAAAATCCTGCACACTTAGTAAACCGAGTCAATAACACCTGTCTATGTCAATGCAGTAAAACAACATGTCATCAACCCATAACGCCTCATAATCAAAATCAAAAGTTTTAATAGCATAATAATGCGGATAACTTGCGAGCAAGTGTCCTCAAAGAATAAGTTCGCTCAGTGCACCAGAGAGGGATGTTACAACTCGTTCGGTTAATTGACCAATTCTTGTGATTTGTTCGTTAAGAATCCTTTAACTCTCATACTTGTCGTTACCCCTCATTCTTAAATAACTATTCCATCATTCCTATGATGCATTTATTAATGTGTCAATCATGTCTTCTTTTTGTAATAATTTATCAATTGTTTTCCAATAATACTTTTTGTACTTCGTCGAATTCCTCCTGAATCTTCTCGACTTACCAAGACAATATTTAATGATGTTGATTTCTCTTTTACGATTAATTTCTTCCCGTGTCTCCTCATTTTTTTATTCTACTTCTTTTCATGATATATATATATATATATAATTTCCAAAAATTTTTAATGGTAATTGGTAACTTAAAAAGTCAATAAAGTAACTTAAAAATATTCAAAAGGTACTTAATAAGTTAAAAAGTTACTTAATAAAATATTAAAAAAAATTATATTGATGGAGGGTCATAATTTTTTTTTTAAAAGTCACGAATAGTCAATAAGAAGGGTGAATGAATTGGAATAAAAATCCGTACAAACGACAGGGGATGGGGGTGGTTTGTACAGTGGAGGTAGAGGATAGAACTGACAACGTATGGATTTGTTAGCGGAAGGGGATATATGGAAAAGGATTGGTAGCAGTTAGGGTACGATGACGACTGTAGCGTACAAACAAGGACAGACATAGTGCAACAACTCGAACAACTGATCTTACAAGTTTTAATGACTTTCCCCACCATTAAATTGCTAGTTCGGTTTAAATTAGAAAGCTCTTAAATAGTAGATACTTTACTAAGTTTGACTTTCTGCTTTTTCCCTTATGTTCCCTTTTTCCCTTTTTATGTTTACCTCTTTTCCTAGTTTCCTAATATTTTAGATTTTCTCTCTTTCCCCTTTTTAATTAGAACTCAAAAAGGAAGGTGTGGAAATTAACCCTCTTTCCCTTTTCTCATTTAATTAGTATATTTTAAATTATAAAAAAGATAAAACAATTAATTTTTTTTTTTTTTTTTTTA
>ML776549.1:1179609-1224113 GCA_009831015.1 Picea engelmannii
TCTTCAACCCTAAGAAAGATGTAATATTGTCGATATCCCAAAAAAAAACACATATTATCTTGAAATTTGTATGCCATGGATGCCATTAACATCACACCTATTCTTCTATACTTTCCATGGATACCATTAATATCACACCAATGTTGCTCATCAAGCATACTCAAATTCTACTTCTCGATTGGTTGAATTTAAATTTCCCCTTAAACATTCTTCAAACTTTATCCATGCACTAATACTTTATTTCAAACACATTCAATATATCTTTTTATGTTAAAAAAATTAACAAAAATACCTCACTTTATATATCTTTATTCAACTCCACATAACATTCAATATCTATGAGTTACATCACAAAAAGCATTTGTCACTTTAAACCATCCGAACACGTTATTATTAGTATAGTATTTGATTTGGTTCGGTAAATATCTTTATATGTTATTTGAGATTAATATAAACAAATTATGTTATAAAAAGGGTTGCATGGCAACGCAGTTCGTTAAGTTAGTTGGGAAATACATGTTGAACAATGAAACTTAATATAACTAAATACACAAGTAATGAATATTTTGTATCAAAAGATAATAATTGAGGATTGTTTGTTATTCAAAATGTATGATGAACTGTAGGCTAAATGAAACTATAATACTCATAAATATAATAAATATATTATAAATATAATATAAATATAATCATAAATAATATATTAGATAATAAATATAATATAAATATAATAATGCATAATAATAAATACATAGTACAATTTTTTATATTTAGATGTGGTTATTGGTGAAATTCATTGATTATGTAATTAATTCTACATATTGAAAGATGTGAAGGGAGCAATAACACTTCAATTCTATCAACCAATTAGAAATGAGAAATACAAATATTTTTATTATATCCAAAAATATATATTTGTTTTCATATGTTAAACATTACATTGCATACACAAATTTATGGTAAAAGACAAATTAATGTCACATCAAAAGCAAACTCATTGCTATAGTCCTGTGGCAGGGACTAATAAGACAATGATATAATATTTGGTTTTATGTATGGAATTAATGTTAGATGTTACTTTAAGGCACAAAACCGCATTGATATAGCTTCAATGATAACAATACGAGATATTGACTTTTTTGTCGATGTTATTTAAGTTGAAATCGTCTTTTGGTTTTCAAATATAACCTAAAAATATTCTTGATTGGTTAAGAGCTCATCTTCCTTAAATATAAAGAAATAAGTTAAAACCCAAAATCCAAAAACATGTGGTAAGAATAAAATTCTATCCCATTACAAAACACAACATATTATTTCACAAAACTAAATTTTATTTGTACATAATGATGATGTTGCACATTAAAATGTTAAAACTATATCAACATAAACTAACCCAATAATTCCAAATATAAAATAAATATACTTTAGTTTTATACCTTCTCATTAATATAATACCATTTCATTATATACTTTACTTTTATACCATTTCATTTCGTATACAATGTGTATATTCTACTTATTATTTATGGGACACTTGTATGCTATTTGAGTATATTCTGAAAAGGTAATCCTAACACCTCGTTGAGGAATCTAAGTAATGACGACTAGCACCACATAAATTATAATTTTTCCCAACCAATGTGTCATTATTACACACATACTCTCACTATGATAAAGGAATTGAGTTTGTACAATGATTGCGCCCTTCAATTGTTGTGGGTTCTCCCTTGTTTGAGTAATGATGGGAAAGAATGCTATTATGATCACAATGCTCCTTCAAATGTACATTTCATAGTAAATCAACCTCAGTGAATTTTCTTGCCAATCACTATACCTCGGCTGCTTTTAGAGCTCTCAAATATTTGTACCAAATCAAAATCAAGTGAAAAGTACTTATGCCCTAAACCGTCCTGGCAACATTGAAGCACATATAATTGATTTGTTTGTAGTACAAACCCATTCAAAGCACAAGTAAGCATGAAGATCCTATAATTTGGGTAAAGTTAAAGATGGATGTTATGTTTATAGTGGGTTAGTATATTTGTTTTTAGTGAATGGCTAAAGTGAGGAAGAGAAAATCGCATTTCCAATGTTAAAATTTGCATCAACATCATTATGTTCCTATGAATTACATAATCAACAATGTAAGGACAAATGACATCTTCAATTTATAAAGTCTTCAACACTATGTTAACAAAACTCAACATAATCATAAATTTAATCAAGAGAGGTGGATACTCTCACACATATGAAACCCATAATGATTAGCTATGATCATAGTAACATTTTGTTTTTGTAATCATACAAGATTACAAACATGCATCATAGTAAATCATAGTAATATCAATATTAACTATATTTGTATTATGTATATAATTAGTTTCTCATCAAGCCATAGTAACACAACATCCCACATAACTAGTTATCAACAATTTGCAAAATTCCCTTGAGATACCTTCATTCTTCATGAGGTTCTTTGAATGGCCTCAACGCATTCAACTATGTCAAACACTTATAAGCTTCATATTTCTCAATCACACATTCAAATACTCAATTCCAAGAGCATTAACAAAGATAACTAAGGATTTCCTATTAGGGAAACAACATATAAGCACTCCATAGCTTCTTAGTAAGGATTTCCTTCACGAGGTATGAGGAAAATCCACCCTTTAAGTTCATCCCGACCAATGTAATTAGAACTCGTAACAACATACTTTACTCAAGACTATAAGTCCATCTAACAACTATAATTATAATCAACATTTGATTAGTTAAACCATAGTCTAAATTAGTCAAAGTATTAAAGTTAATTATTCCTTGGGAATATCAAGGGATCATTTATATATAGACCCTCATAAAATTTCTTTAAGACCCCTCATTTCTTGCACTAAATCTAGTTCATATATTTTAACAAATACTTACAAGCAATTTCATAAAAACATTTTTATTGACAAATAACTTCTATCAAACATATATCATGCGTGATCCATAAACAAGGGACTTATAAATTTTAACAACCACTTACAAGCAATTTCATAAAAACTCTTTTATTGACAAACAACTTCTATCAAACATATATCACACATGATCCATAAACAAGGGACTTATAGCCCACATGGATCTCTATGGAATTAAAATTATAAAGGTCTTTGCAACCATAATTAAGTGGTAATCATGCCTCTTAAATGTGTTGTCTAGAGTGAAAACTCTATGTTTAGCATCAATTTAAGGATTGCTTGACTTGGTTTATTTGTTTATGGTGCTAGGGTCAATCCCCTATTGTAAGAAACAACTCTAAGGTGGTGATGCATACTCTATCTTTATAATTATGTGTTCAATAGGAATGACACTATGTTAACATCGTTACTAGATTAACGAGAACTCTCTAGAGTTCTCATTTTTTTAGAGGTCTCATTTAGTGGCTATCTTTACCCTCATTTCAAAAAATGGTGCTATTGGTAGCACATTGTTTTTTTCAAAATTAAAATTACAAAATTTTGCAACCATCATCTGTAAATATACAAACAAAAACATGAAAATCGACCCTTGAAACAAAAGTGGTTTTCACAACATCACCCCCTTTTTTTAGGGTCAAAATTACAACTTGGTTGAAATCGTGGTCTCAACAACTAGTATCGGTCCAAACAAAAACCTTAAAATCGACCCCTAAAACTAAAAGTAGTGCTAGTAGTAGCACAACCTTTTCTTCGAGGTTAACATTATAACTTGCTTAAAACTTTAGCCTTGACAACTGATATTGTTGTGAGCTGAAACCACAAAATCATGGTGTTATAATTAGCACATTTTCTTTCTTTTTCAAGCTTAAAATTAAAACTTTTTTTAAACCATCACCTAAAAAGTTGATACTATTGCAAATAAAATTTTAAAAGAGAAAATATCACTACTAAAAATCTCCTAATATATTTTTGAATTTATTTTTAGAACTTCTATCAAAAGATTTTCTAAAATCAACCAAAACAAAATAAAGGAAATTAACCTTATATTTAAACAATCCTCTATTATAATCTTAAATATAATTAAACAACTTAAAATTTAACAATATTTTAGGAAACCAACCTACCTTTTAACATTTTAAATTCACTCCATACAACCTAACTAAAAAAACTTATCATAATAATCTTATGATTTAAAAAAATGTAGTTAAAAAAATAATTAAAAAATTAATCATAACAATATTATAATTTAAATAGCCTTGTGATTTAAACGACTAAAAAAATTGTAACAATAATCTTATATATTATTGTATTTGGACATACCATTTAAGAGGGCAAATGTACTAAACACTACATTATTTATTTATTAGTAAGTATATTATTTATTTATAAAAAAAATATGTCAAGACATTGTAAAATAATCATTTTCAAAGTTACAATCCTTTGTTTCATTGAAAATTGGTTATGTAATTATTTTTATGTTTTGAATTGGTTTTGTTTAACACTTTGACAATCACTTATTCTCGTTTCAATCAACGACATTGTAAGAACAAAAAATTATACATAATGATATCTTGATTTTTAATCTCAAATACAAGGGAAAAAATGCCAATAATAGAAAATCAAAATACAACACATAGAACCATCAAACAAGAATATTAAAAAACCATAAGAAGTGGCGGTACTCGATTGGATTGTACATATTTGAAGTGGCATTATTGGAAATCTTCTATTATATTTTGGAAGTTATTTTTAGAACCTATATCAAAAGGTGTTCTAAAATCGACAAAATAATGAAGGAGATTAACCTTAACGTTTGGGCAATCCTCTATTATAATTTTAAAGATAATTAAACAACTTAACGTTTCGTTTATTAATATTTTAGGAAACCAACCTACATTTTGACTTTTTAATTTCACTCCATACATCTTAATTAAAAAAACTTATCATAATAATTTTATAATTAAAAGAATAATCATAACAATCTTATAATTTAAATAATCTAAAAAACATCTTATATATTATTGTAATTGTAATTGGACGGATCTCATTTAAGAGCACAAATGTATTAATTAGTACATTATTTATTTATTAGTAAGATTGATTGTGAAATTATTTTTATGTTTTGAATTGGTTCATTTCAATTTTTTTTCAGGAAATTTTTACATTTTCTTAATCTCAAACACAAGGGAAAGAATGCCAATTATAGCAAATAAAATTACAACATACATAACCATTAAATAAGGATACTCGAAAACCACAAGAAGTGGTAGTGTTGGATTGGATTGTTGTACACATTTTAGCATTGACATATTTGGACTTCCCATGACACTCTAGTGGGTCAATGGGAGGAGAGGCCATGGGAGGTGAGGGGAAGGTGATTCTCGGAATCACCCTTTCCCATTTTACTTGAAAAATTCAAGTGAAATGGGGGGATTTCGTGGCTTCTCCTCCTCCCATCGTTTTCCCTTATCATAATATTTTTATAATTTAAAATTTTAAAAGAATATACTTAAAGTGCTAATTATAAAAATAATCATAACAATCTTATAATTTAAATAGTCATGTAATTTAAAGTATTAAAAAAACAGAACTATAATCTTATATATTATTGGACTTATCTCACTTAAGATGACAAATGCACTAAACACTACATTATTTATTTATTTATTAGTAAGTATATTAATTTTTTTTATACATAAAACCCCTGAAAACATTGTAAAATAATTCTTTTTCAAAGTTATAATTCTTCGTTTCATGGAAAATTGGTTGCTAATTGTTTTTTATGCTTTGAATTGGTTCCATTTCATTTTCTTTCATGATATTTTGGCATTCACTTATCCTTGCTTTAATCGACCAGACATTGTAAGAACAAAAACTTATACACAATGATATGTAGATTCTTAATCTCAAATACAAGGGAAAAAATTCCAATGATAACAAACCAAACTATAACACAACCATCAAACAAGAATATTTGAAAACCTTAATAAGTGGAATTACTAGATTGGATTTCTTTACATATTTGAACATTGACATATTTGGAATTGTGTCGTCGGGGGGGGTTCCCTGTCATAGCCCATTCTACTGAAGGAAAGATATATATACAGAAGTGGCCCAAATAAATATCAACTCAATCTTCCAACATAGAGAAAGCTTAATAAATTACTTAACTAGCAATGGTAGAGAGAGATGAGGAACTTACATGCTTTGAAGAGACCAACGTACTTGTAGTATGGGAATTGGAAATTGTAGTAGTAATTTGATCTGAAAACTACAAAAAAGAGTGGAGGACGATTCTCGACCCAACCATAGACCTTTCTACTTTAATGTTTAGTACCAAGTCACCCCCGAGCCCTCAATTGACCAGTACGCTAGTGAATCCTTAGCCTTTCCCTCTCTATAGCTAAGCGAAAAGAGAGATGCACAAAAGAGAGATGTCCATTTTCTCTTTCCTTCCCTCCTTATATAAAATCCCATAACTTAATCCCTAGGATCCACTTGAATTATTTTTTATATTTTTAGGGTTTTTCATAAGTTGTCATTACTTATTCTACCATTACCTTGATTATTCATTTTTAAGTATTTTTTAAACTTTATTATTATTATTTACTTATGTATTTATTCATTTAATAATACCAAGATGGGGATGATCCCCTTAGGATAATTATTATTATTTAATAACAATACCACGATGATACTTTTTAGAATAATGATTATACTTCCTTATTATTATTATTATTATTATTTAACTAAATAATAACACTAATAATAATGTGGGGAAAGACATACTCCCATCCTTCAAGGAACTACATATTGAAGTTACTTTTATTATGTTACTTGTAGAATTTTAATTATCTCACCATATCCTCCACAACACCCTCTGTTAGCTCATGTATCTTTCAAAACACCCTCTGCTGGACTAATATAGGGCCACCCAAGCAACTGTAGCAGGAATATAAAGTCCACATCACAACACTGGGGAAGCACAAGTACTCTTTAGTTGTCCTTCCCAAATTTTGAAACTAGGATTAAAGCCTACCGGTCTATCCGGATCCCCAAGGCTTGATACTTCATTTTCCCAAGAAAGCATCTAGATCGGTAGTTATGTGCTCAAAATTATGACCTAAAATCCCTCCACAACATACAGGTACAACCCCATGCATTGAATTCCAATCCCAAAACACCACCAGCGAGCAACGCTCCAACCATTCTTCTAGACTTCGACATCACAACTCCAATACAAGGAATAATAATTACTAACATATGTAGTAGATTGAGTTGTCCCCAACCCATAAGATGTTACTTTGTATTATTCTCCTTTGTGATTATGGGCTCCCATGAGATCATCAAATAAATCAACCCTCTCAACCACTAGTGGAATCCATGACAATAACCACCTCACAACATGCAATCAATGCATTAGTCATAATATCAACATATCAAAGAAATAATCCACATGCTATCTCTCACATGGAATCATGAGAATAAAACATCATTTTCATCACCACATGCTTCTGCATGTCATCATGAAACATCTTAGCATAAAGATTTCCATGGAATTACATCATGTCATCGCATCTAGAGATATTATCATTAGAAATATAACCTCCACAAATATTTATAAAAGATATAACAATATAAAATTGCATCAACATAATAGCTGGAACCACATATAACATAACATCATGAAAATTACAATCCTTTCAACACATGTCACATGTAGGGTAATTATCTATCATGATTCATCAACAAAATCAAATTTAATAGCCTGCATAATTACTAGCTTTTATCTCTAAATCATAAATTCATCATCAAACATTCATATAGGACATGGATCTACTTAGTTAATTTTTTCATCCCAAGCTAACTCAATAAGGATCATTAGTACTATGAGTGTCTAATACCAATTGTTTCTTGATTATCATTTCCTATTCTTTCAACAAGGTTGACAATTTAGTGGGGTAAGTATGATCACCCTATCAATATGTTATAGTTTTCATATAATTTCCATGTCTTAATACACGATGAACCTTCAAGTAAGCCCCAATCACTAACTCCACGACAATCAAGGAAGTATTCTTACTAAGCAGTGAAATTACGCAACAAGATATTAATGCCATTAAATCATCATGGTCGAAATCAAATTTTCATGTTTATCATAACATTAATAAGTGTTTCTACTATTATGTCACCTTTTTTTAGCTCTATCTTGTATTGCTCTATATATTTTGGATCATTCCTCGGGGTATTAACGTCACCTTGCATCCTTGGATCAACCCATTCCAAGGACTACTAAGTTTTCTAGCATGCTTTATCCACATACACTCGAGCAATTTATCCATCACCTGGTAATTATTCTTGTCTAATCCCAATACATAACCCATCCTTGGCATATTGGATTCTTACTCTTCATAATAGGTATGTACAATAGGTCTGTACTCATCATTCCAGCTTGAGCGCATAATTGATTTTTCTTTTATTACAACTTAACAATATGAAAGCTCACAATTCAATTTATTCCAATCCTTTGGAACTAGTACCACCTATATTGATCAAATATTTCCTACTGTAAATAAAATCTTGAAAAGACTCTAAAGGATAGCATACACTCCATGCCATGCTTTGGAAAACATAAGGAAAACCATAGAAAAATCTTCCGACAACCTGCTAAATTAAAAGGTAATGCTCAAAATGCCTATAAATCCTCTTCTAGTGATTTTCAATCAGATAGTCATCTTACTCCAACAAAATCACAAGCTCATTCAACACTATTAAATGAGCATATTCCCAAAGGTTTCAAAGTTAAACATCAAGGCATATGAAACATTGACACTGTAAAATTTAAATCAATTTCATATTTTCTTGAGAATGATTTATATGTCGAGGTAGAAAGTCACTCAATCATGCAAAGACTCTTCCTAGCAAGCTCCATCCTTAAAAAATTCACATGAAAATGAAATTCTCTAGAAAAATTTCAAGTAGCAAGATGAAACTAGGGACTTATTCCTTCGAAAATATATACAACCTAGTAACCATTAATTCAAAAATTACTTGAGTCCATCATATATATTCTCAATGATATTGGGATTTATATCAATATAATTAGTAAGGAAATATCATTTCAACCTCAATATTCTATGATGCTCGTAGAAAAACCTGTTGATGGGTCCTAGATCCCTTTAGTTCAATAGCAGGAACCAACCCCACCACCAAGGCCCAATTAGACTATGCAACATTTAATGGTGGAATGGTTCTCCAGATCTTGCGATCTGGCCAATTAATCAATGGGATTTACGTTTTCTTGCGAGGGTGTCTCCTTCAATTTGGACTTTCTCTTTTTGTATTTTCTCTTAGGTGGGATAGATATAATATTTTAAGCCGGTATAAACCAACTTGGCAACAAAACGAGAAAAGTCTCTAAAATACTGGAGAAGAGGTTGAGCTTGGGATAACCCGCTACTCAAGCATGCATATGACAATTCTATACCACATGCCTAGTACTAATACGTTAACCGTGTGAGCATCCAATTACTGTCTGAGATACTAATTATCAGAAAGAAAACACATATGTGATAAGATAATGGAAAGAAAAATAATTCACCTACACTAATCATCCATCACAAGATAACACAACGATTCATCTTCATCATAAAGAAAAGAACAACAAAACATTGCACCAGATAATTTGACAATATATTTAATTGCTCTTACTCATTACAACATCTGTTCATGAAACAAGATAGGAAATATTTCTTCTCCACGTCCAATCACACATGTGTTTGATGAAAATATCACTTTGTCTCTGGTCCAGAAGGACTTCTCAATTAATGCTAGCTCAGAAATAGTTCTTAACAAACAAAAAAAAAGAGCTTCTTGCAGCAACCATCGACCTCTAACTAATTGGTTGATGTTCTTATTTATAACATAAAATTCAATTGAAAATAAGGGCTAAGTGTAGATAATTAAACAAAATTCACCATGTGGCGTTCTCTTCTAACAGTTTTTTCTAACAGTCAACTCGAGATATCACTTGAAAGGGTGAATTTTCTCATACTCCGACCAACTGATGACCAACTCCCCGTAGGTTTGGGCGTATGGACATCTATGTTGTTCCATCGGGAGTTCTTAAACTTCTTTGATCTCCACCGCATGCATCTAATACTTGATTAGACTAGCACTTAACTGTTGAAGCACAGCCCGAGCGCTGATCGGATGTTCCAAAAATTGTTGTACCTGTCCTGGCACTGTGTCGGTCACCTTTGCTAGTCTTTCAGCCCATGAATAATCTTTCTTGGCGTACGATTCGACTATGTGATGCAAGTCGACGAAATCATTGGGTGTGTCGAACTTGGGTAGTCTGATATCTTTCATCACCTTGTTGATCTTAACCCAGTGTCTTTCGCACTTGGCCCATTTCCCCTGAATTTCACAGTGTGGTTCCCGAGACATTTTGGTTGAATAATCAGATGACCTTTTTATGTGTTCAAGACTGTTTTTGCTCGACACCCGGATGTCATGTTATTCCTTTTCTCAGCCCTATTGGACTGCACCAATGTATTCGATTCTTTCTGTGACTTGATGCGCTTACTCGTACCATCATTCCATATCCTTTCACGTTGCGAGTGCCATGAGAGTATCCTCCTGGACTTCAACTATTATTGCGACAAATAAGTGTCGCTCATTTGTGAACTTGCTATAGGCCTCCTGAAAATCGCTCCTTAAATATATTGTGGCTTGCGTAGTGTCCTGATAATACTTAGCCAGATGGTGCAAATGTTCCAGTTCTTTTAGGGCGATGACCAGTTCCTTTTCATCCTTTTTTCCTCTGTCTAGGGTGGCGTCCAAGATTTCTCTCCCTACGACGATAAGTTCGGATCTTCTGATGTTTTTAGTGTTTATCAAATCTTCCCCTGTAGTGATAAGGATGGCACGATCCAATGTAATCCTCCTTTTCTTGGTGGTTCGTTGGACAATATCCTTCCTCTTTCGATCATAGGTGATCACATATATGTCTACTACCTTTTCCACAGGTTCGGGAATCTGTTGATCACCCCATGTGAGTGTGTTTCCCAGACTTTCGACAGTGCATATTTGTTCAATATCGGGTTCTTGAACTTCCTCATTGTGCTCCGAAGACTCGGCCTCTGCCTGTTGCTTTTCGGGGATCTGAGTATAAAGAAAAATTGAGGCATAGGGTGTAGACTCAATACTTACTTGTTCATCGGCCGTTGAAATGTCGATTTACTTTCGCGAGGATCCTTCCTTTGGCTCGTCTAGTTCTGACTTGTCCTCTGGATTGTCTGCTCCAGTCTCCAGTGCATCGGGCCTTTCCATGTCGAGGCCAGTCTCAACTTCTTTTTCTTTCTATGGGACCTCCTGGGTTTGGACTTCGAGAACAGGAGAACAAGTCTTCTCAGGTCCCTTTTCTTCTTGGACATGCACAGGGGTCCCAAGAGATACCTTCGGGATCTCTGAGCTTGTAGTAATTATGGACCTCTACTGTAAGGAAAACCCCAACACACTCGTTGTTGTCGTCATTAATCAGACATCTTTGAGTGTCTGTGTAGTCAATAAGCCATTTCAGGAGTTCAATGTAGGGGAATACTAGAGTTATTCTCACTACCATGTGCAGGTATTCCCTTCAGACATTCGGGAGGACTTCCTCGTTGAGCTTCCTTGTATCGGGGTCGTTGTGCGGGGTATATTTAGGGAATTCCTCCCGCTTCATTTTCTTGAAAATTTCTTCCCAGCGCAGGAATACTGTCTTGGTCCCGATGTTCACCTCTGTGTCTCCAAATGCTGGAGGCTGAGCGGAAACCTTCTTGGTGGATGTCTTGATGATGGGCACCAGTTTTGGAGCAAAGTCCAGTTGTTTTGTGACCGCTGGGGAAGAGCCTTCTCCTACCTCTGGTTCTTTTATCTTTGGCACTCTCAAAGATTTCCTGGTGGTAGGTTTCTTCGGAGGCATTGTCCCTGTAACCGAAAACAATCCTTTAGGCATGTGTACAGAGTAACATTGGATGAAAACGTATGAAACAAATCATAAAACATCTATAGACCAGTACATACTTGTAATGCTTGCTAAAATTGTTGTTTAATACTCACTAGACCTTGGAAGATTTCCACGGATTGCTCGTCTCGCTCCTCTGGATGTTTTGAACTTCTTTGCACATAAAACAATCTCATTTAAAAAGGACTCAAGAGGAATTAACGAGAGAGATCCTACCAGTCGTATCAACCAATTAATTCGAGTGATGAGTGAGATTCAAAACAACCTACTGCCGAATCTCTGCAAATAAATTCTACGTGGGTTGATGGTGGGGGTGCGGAGGGTGATGCGTGGTATTGATAGGTTCAAACGATCCTTTTGATTCATGCACATATTAGCAACTAATACAAGATTTTTGGAATTAATTAGTTCTTTAAATGCTTTGGATCCATCGTATCTTAGAGCTAAAACGTCCCATCGCATCGCTTTCGTAGTGGGCAGATCGAGAATCAGCTATATCCTTGTGTATGTTCCCGTTGGTATCCTCCTGAGAAACCTTCAACGCTGAATGATTTCATCGTATGGTGATGATGTGGCAGAACTGGTTCGGGGTGCGACGTGGGTCTTGAGAGCTAGTAATGACTCAGGGAAAAACTAGATCGTACGTCTAATCAATCAGACAACAATAGATGGAAGACGAGGACAGGTGGTTTGATCGTGCATCTCTGTCAGAGTTGGCCTTTTTTTGACAGGAGGCGGGTGTTTAAAATATACTTGGGATTGTCGAGGTTGAAAGGTATCGAGGGTCGGTGATCGGGGATTGAATTACCACGTCCTCTACGGGCTATCCTTGTAAAACTCGCTCATGCCAAAATTTATCGGGGATCGACCTTCAGAGATATTTCCATCGCGTAGTTCCCTTGTGGGTTATCGTCCTTGAAATATCCTGATACTGAAAACATTTCGAAAGTCGGTGATCGACGACATTATTTCATTCTTCATTCGACGCTTGTTATTTTCACCTTTTACCGATGCCGAAAGGGATCGGTCATTGATGATATCCTTGGTGGTGCTTGTCACGAAACAAAATTCTTGTCTATCGAAGGTGACGAAGATCGGGACTCGACAACTTCGGTTCTCTCGAGTATTTTTTCTTTCACTCTTAATCCTGTCTGATGTCGAATTTCTTAAGCGCGTTGGTGAAGAGTTTTTACTGTCAATTCTCTAAATTAGATGTTAGTCTTCTAAGTTATGGGTTTTCACATGCTCAATCAAACCTTGAAAGACTTAAATGGAAAAAAAAATGATAAGCCAAGGCAACATTTTCATACTGAGGTCAAATTAGATAGTGTAAATGATCAAGTGGTACCCAAAAAGTAAAAAATTTACATAGGATTTTTAGGGTGTGTTGAGTGTTCAACAAATGGTGACTTACTGGGAGAAATAAGAATCTTTGTTCCTCCTTCAGGGCTTGGCTAATACAAAATATGGTGGAGAACCTTACTAGCTTTAAATTAGAGCTTTGTTTACCCTTGCGTTTGAAACTCCCTGGTTGATGCTTCCGGGTCTGCCTGTGGGGTTTTTAACCTTTATTCCTCCATTTTCCATAACCTTGACTCATGCCCTCTTGTACAAAGTCTAGTAAATTATTCACTGGCATGGAGCCTTTAGTTACCTTTACTCATTTTCTACGGTGTTTCTCTACTGCCAGTGAGCGTCCATAGCCTCGACGGAGTCACCCCAAAATCACAGAACTTGCTCCGCTACCAATGAGTGTCCATAGACCCGGCGGAGATATTTGCATACCCTCTCTCATTGTTCACTCATTTTGTATAGTTAACTTTGATTTCAGTAGAATTCCTTGAGCGAGTGGGAGAGGATGACATCTATTTAATTTGCAAAGTGAGATGGTTTAAGGTGAATCCTTTGCTAGATTTATATTTGGGGTTCATGCAGTCCTTTTCAGATTTCCAACTTTCCCGTAAGATTTCACCAGACCACCAGGTAGAACTATCTACATTTCTCGAGATTTGTTCATCTACGCAGGTTAGATAGAGGACTCTTCAAAGCAACCATAGGTTCCTCGGTGCTTCCTTGTGTTGTATGTGAGAAATGAGATAGGAATAGAGTTCTCTATGGCACATGATTTGAGGTCAACCATTGTCTTGCTGAACACAACCTTCAAAAGTGCGGAGATCAAACAGAAAAAAAAATAAAGTAATTCGTAGTCAATCTAGCTGAAACAACTCATGAAATACGCACACAAAACATAAAACTCAATTTTTATTTATTTTTAATGGAAATATTGTTTTAGGCCTTGGTTGTTTACTGGGAGGGCGTCAGGTTTCCCCCTCAGATTCTATAAATGATAAGTACCTGCCCCAATATTCTCAGTCACCTGGAAAGGCCCGAGCCATAGATTCTGAAACTTAGAGTGTTTGCCTTTAGGCTCATTTTCTCTGTCCCATTTTAGGACCAAGTCCCTACTTCAAAATTCTTCTCTTTAGCCTTATGCTTGTCAAAACATCTTTTAATGATCTGTTGGTGGGACATGAACTTTGATTTATCCTTTTCCCTTTCTTCCTATAGCATGAGCAGAGTGTCAATTATTTTTTGTATGACTAATGAAGGTTGTCCTTCAGAATCTTGGGCTAGTTGAAGAGATGGGAGATAAAGCCCATTCGGGAGAATGGCTTCCTGCCCGTACACCAGAAAGTATGGGGAATTTCCTATAGCTTCCTTGGGTGTGACTCTATCGGCCCATAGAGCATTATGGAGTAAATTATGCCAATTCCTTTGGTTGTCTGCAACCATATTCTTTAATATTCTCACTAGATTCTTATTGGTTGATTCTGCTACCCTGTTTCCCTGTGGATAATAATTCAGAGAGTACTTAATTATGATTCCTTTTTCTAGAGCAAACTCTGTCAATAGTGTGGAAGAAAAATAAGTTGCATTATCAAAAACCAGGATAGAAGGGACCCCAAACCTTGTGATCAGTTGTTGTTCTATGAATCGGATTACCACCTTCTCATTTACATGGGTCAGAGAGATGGCCTCTGCCCATTTCGTGAAATAATCTATGGTGGTATGTATATAATTATGTTGTTTTGAAGAACTGGGTGTGATTTATCCTATGATATCTAACTCCCATTGCTCAAAATTCCTAGAGACAATCACTGGTTGGAGTGGGACTGTCACTCTCTTCTCCCTCCCAACACTTATTTGACAAGTTTTGTAGTTTCTAGTGTAAGTGTGAGCGTCTTTGAACAAGGTGGGCTAATAATAACCAACTCTCAGTATCTTATGAATGGTGGTGTTTCCTGCGAAATGTCCATCGTCAGGGCCATCATGGAGCTCCTTCAAAACTTTTTCTTCATCTTCACGTTCGAAACATCTCAATAGTACCCTATCATAATTAACCCGGAAGAGTACCGAATTTATGAGGCGATATTGTGCATATTTTAACCTGAGAGCTCTCCTTTCCCTAGGGTTGAAATTTTTTGGACAAGTCCCATGGTGTAGGAAACAAGTTAGCTTCCTGTACCAAGACTCTTGTCCTGGGGAGATGTATGAAACTTTTCCACACCATAATGCCATTTCATTCTCCCACCCAGAATCTTCATTTACTTGGTCCTGGGCTTCGGCCACGAGTTAGCATAACCATTTCCCTTTAACTAGTTTGGCATGTTTTATGTCCAGATAAAATTATTGAACTACTGCCATTCAGTTTCCTCTTCTTTCCCCCATCTCATGTTGAGTAAATAAAGATTAGACTGTTGGGTGAGGCACGATTACTTTGGTGTGATTCTTGAGGATGTAAGATATGAAATGTTTTACAGCCTTATAAATTGCATAAGCCAATTTATCTATGGAAGGATAATTTAGTTCGGCTCCTTGGAGGCTAGTGCTCATGAATGAAACTGGGGCCTCGTTGTTTTCATCATCCTTATGAGTCAATACCACATCTAACGATTGGTCGGAGGTGAAAGTATAGAGGAAGAAATATCTATTGAAATTGGGACTTCGTAACATGGGAGCTTGAGATATAATAGTTTTGATGTTGCTGAAAGCATCCTTCTGTTCATCGTCCCATTTAAATTCGACATCTTTACAAATCATCTTTTGTAAGGGTTTGATATTTTCCGCAAAATCGGTAGTGAATTTCCTCACGAAATTGATTTTTCTGAAAAAAGACTACATGGCTTTCTTGTTGTGGAGCAACGGGAGTTGAACTATGGCCTTAATCCTTTCTGGGTCTATGCGAATTCCTACTTGAGATATAATGTGGCCTAGCATCTTACCTTCCTCGACGCAGAAAACATTTTTCTTAGGATTTAAGGATATACCATATCTCCTACACCTTTCGAAAATCTAAGTTAAGTGTTAGATGTTCTCTTCTCTATTCTTTGAATACACAGTTACGTCGTCCAGATACACTACCACACACTTGTTGATTAGTCCCCGAAATTCTATGTCCATATCCCTTTGGAAGGTCCCCCCTGCGTTGATTAACCCAAAAGGCATGTGTTTATAAGTGAAGTTTCCCCACTTGGTTTGGAAGGTAGTTTTCAAACGAGCTTCCTCTGAAACCAGGACTTGGTTGTAACCTGAGAAACTGTCCAGTAGAGAGAAGATATCCAAACCAGAAATGGTATGCAGGAGTTGCTCCATTGGTGGGACTGGGTAATTGTCCTTTTTTGAAGCTCTGTTGAGGTTCCTAAAATTTATGCATAAGCAGATTTCTCCAGACTTTTTCCTCACAGGAACCAGATTTTCTACCCACACGGAATGCCTAACCTGGAAGATGATTTTGGCACCTAAAAGTTTCTTTAATTCCTGATACATGAGAGGTTCCAAGGATGGATGATACTTTCAGAGCTTCTATTGGAAGGGTTTCACTTCGGGTCTTAACGGGATAGTGTGTTGAATGATGCGGGTATCATTAGTTTTCAGATCTCGATAGGACCATGCAAAGACATCTTAATATTGTCTGAACAGTTTAAGATAAGCCTCCCTTTCCTCCTTATATATAGTCATGCCGATATTCACATTATTTAGGTTTTTTGGGGTTCCAAGATTTATAGTTTCATGCAGAGGACATGAGATACCGATATTTTCATTTTTAGGCCCCTTAATCCGTTCCTCCAGGTCAAAAATATTTTCTAAGTTAGCTATCCATTTCAGGATTGTGGGAGACTTCGATTTTTCAATAGGTTGACCTATCTGAGGATCAGTTCCTGCTGATTTTTCCTAGAATACTTCATCGTCAATAGCTAAGTCTTTGAAATTATCTTGGTTAGTCAGAAAATCGATGATTTTTTCATCCCCTTCAAAGACTTTCCAATTATAAATATTGTTGGGCACTGATGGTTTGTAAAGTAGTTCTACAGTGAATCGGGAGGCTTCATAATCTTCTAGAGGTGACAGTATTGAAGAAACTGTGGCTAGGGAATCAACAAGAATGTTATTTTCTCTGGGGATCGCTGAAATATTGAAATCTTCAAAAATCTCTATTAACCTATGCACTTCATGTTGATATTTTTTTAGGTGAGGGGAATTGCAATGTATAGTATTCCTTACTTGTCTAATGATAATATCTAAGTCTCTGAAAACCATCAATTCTTTGATGTTTAAGTCTATGGCTTTCTTTAACCCTTGTACTAGATCTTCATACTCGACGGTTTTATTTGTGCATTCGAATTCTAGTCTACAGGACATGAAATGACGTTTACCTTTTGGATCAATGAGTATGCACCCTGCCCCTAATCCTTCTTGTTATTTAGATCCATCAAAATATATGGTCTAGATCTATGAGCAAAAGTTAACCATCTCTTCCTTCTTATTACTTTCTTTCCCTCCTATCTTTTGTCCAGTGATTTCTAACACAGGTTCTTGACAGAAGAGGGTTTCCTATGTCGGTATTGGTGATTTATCTTGAAAAACCATTTCAAAGTTTTGAGTGAGAGGGACATCAGATGGAAAGAGGGGAGAAGTTCCCAAAATAGGAATTGTAGGAATAATTGCCTAGGACGGGGAAATATGTGGATGAGGGTTCATTCGGGGTTTCTAGATCAGTGACCATATGTTTTAGGTATCTCTCCCTATCTATTTTGATCATATTCTTGTATCCCTTTAGTGGTAGCCAAAGGTGTTCCCAGACTGTACTAAAGTACCCGTTTAACTTCTTAGACCAATCTTGACTTAGTAATAACCCATAGGCCGATGGGATGTCTACTAGAATGATGTCAATCACTTGCACAAACTTAAGATGTGTCGCTATCCTAATCATTACATCTTTGAGTTCCCCCATGACTTTGACCTAGGTTTTGTCTAGTTGTATTACATGTTTATCACTCTTGAGAGGAACACAATTTAATTTTTTGCAAATAGATAAGGGCATCATGTTGGAAAATGCTCCCGAATCTACCAAACAATTGTGGAGGTTCTTGTTGAAGACTTCAAACGTTAAGAGGAACGGTGGGACAAATTTTTTTCCCTTCTTATCTTCCGAGAAGGTATTCACAGTTGGTTTATTTACTAGATCTGTGGAAGTTATATTTCTTTGTTGTTCATTGTTTGTCATGGGGTTTTCTACTGATTTCAAAGCTTGTAGCAGAAAATCTTTTTACTGAGGGATTCTACATATGTCCATGACCGATATATTAGCCTTCAACTTCTTCATATCTTCAACTATGTTGTACTCCAGTTTGGGCGATTCTTGGGTAAGGATGCTAATAGTGTTCTTATGGGGAGAAAAAGGTGATTTCAGGCGATCGAGAGTTGACTTTCCCTTGACTTTTGAGTGGTAGTAGGATCCTTTGAGACAGGAGGACATTTACTTATATTTTTCACAACCGAGACCTCTGCAGGTGGTTCTTGAACCTAAAATAGGTCATCCAAAGGCATAATCAGGTCAGGATCCCATATCAGCATGGTTGTATCTTCTTGTGGGTGAATCCCTTCCTGGTTAGCAACATTCATAACCGAATTTCTTGGTTGTTTGGTTAGGGAAACCTCATCTAAAAACTGGTTGGCCATCAAATTCATGGAATGCACCCATTGAGGGTAGTCTCTTTTAGAGTGGTTTTCCTGGTGATAAGTACAGAAAGAATCAGATGTGACATTCTCGAGATCGATTTTCAAGTTAGCTGGGGGAGGTTCAATTGGTTTGAACGGTGGGTTCCTTTTAAATAAAGTCTTATAGGGCCTTTGGCCTTGGTTTCCTTCCCCTATGTTTGATTCCACGCAGCCCCTCCTCAACCTGCAGGTCGGAAGGTCCGCGTGCACAGGATCTTTCCTTTACCACTGGCCTGAAGAGTTCTCAGAAATGGCTCCTCTATTTCCCTTTCGGGAAATCTGCACCCACATCAATTTCGAGAATTCCCCCTTGTGCTTCGGGAGATCGGACTTCGCACATTCACGATAACGGTGGTCAAGTGTCTTGTCTTTCTATCTCCGAAACCCGAAAACCAGTCAACGCTGACCCTTTCTCTCCCTGTTTCGGATTTCTCCTTATCGCGATGTCGAGCAACTCATCTTCTCGACTCCCGAAACCCGATTTACCGAAAGGTCGATGTGCTCATAAGATTTGACTTTTCAACGCCTTTCACTTCATCGGGACTTCAGACTTTGCGATATCGCAAATCCTAATGCAAGGAATTCGAAACTTCACTCCACGAAACCCCGAAATGGTCAACTGAATTGACTTCCTTGTCGAGAGTGCGCCACCTGTCCACCCTGCCGATTTTTGTGGCCCACACGATCCTTTTGTCCCCTTGGGACTTTGCGTTTCATGATTTCGCGATTCCCGTTGCAAAGATTACGAGACTTCCACTCACGAAAACCCGAAATGGAAGTTCACAGGTAAATCCAACAACCCCTATGGCTTAGATCTACGGTTCTACTCCTCCTAAGATTAACCTT
Source organism: Picea engelmannii (assembly GCA_009831015.1). NCBI lineage: Eukaryota > Viridiplantae > Streptophyta > Pinopsida > Pinales > Pinaceae > Picea > Picea engelmannii. The sequence continues at coordinate 1,199,482 of ML776549.1, forward strand.
TGGGAATACTCCTTGTAACTCCCTGCTCCTTCATGAGATCTGAAGGCTCACGAGACTTCGTTGATTCTCCACAGAGAATTCCGACCATCCATCTCTTTCCTTGAGAACTTGTCCTCCTGCGGTCCGACATCACTACGCCTTCTTTCAAATTTTCAAAGTGCTTGGCCTCTTGCCTTCCTTTGACCCCTTCAAAGGTTCAAATCCTTCTAAGCTTTCCCACGACTTCGAGTATTTCAGAAAAACTCCTGTTCGCACTCCTTGCGGCAGACTTTCAAACACCTTCAAATGTTTGACTCCCTTCGACTCCGCGCACACCTGCAGCAGCAGTGTCTGAATACTTCGCTCAGGTTCACAACTCTGAGACTTTACTTGGCCTGTGCACTCCTTGCACGGCTCCTGTGCCTAACTGCACCTTTTGAGTGAATGAGAACAAAAGCTACTCTATATGAGCTTTCAAGGACAAAACTCTTAACCCTTTGTCAACACACTCCTTGCAGACAATTCAACTGCACTCCTTGCAGGAACTCTTGCTCAAATAGAGAAACAATTGAAACTCATTCCATTACCCTTTCCTCTCAGATTTCAAACATTCAACAAGAAATCATTCATACATAGCATAAAAGAAATTGCATGACAGAAAGAGTAAAATAACTAGGAGCATAACATTCAAATATGCATGCACATAGAATATTTGAACACCATGAGTCTAAATCAAAACCTTCTTGTATTTATTCAGAACTTCTGTACATGGAATTCTCACTACAGCTCTCTACTTATTTTCTATGCTCTCAATTGGCATAATCTTCATGCTTCCCTTTACAATACACAATGAGGGTGTCTACATCCTATTTCCCTCTTGCGCTCTAAAACTGTCTAATCTAATATTCAATTTCTATCTACTTGCATTAACTACTATAAATGCCTTCTACCTACTAAGGACGAGAATGGATCGCTCAAGGTCCATTTACATTTTACAAGTGCGTCTTCATTTAATTATTTCATTTAAGGTTTTTGCATTAACTTCAAGATAATTTCAAAATTTGCGTTGGGTGCTTATCGAGCTGTCTTTTGCCTCCGCGCTGGCTCGCTTGATATGCTCCTGCATCATACTCCCTTGCTTGAAAATTTTCATGGGCTCCTTTCCATGAGCTCACGCACGGTTTGTCCACGCTTCTGTATCTCTGCTTCATTCTTCCAGCTGGCATCTTCAACTGGATGGCCCTTCCACTTTACCAAATATTCAAAGTATTGCTTTTGCCTGGTCTTTTTACTCACTCTTTTGTCCAGTATGCGCTCCATCTGCGGCTTTTCTGCAACTGGCATCTGTTTCGTCCACTGGATCACCAACTGTTCATTTTCCGTCCCTGCTTCTTCAGCTTTATACGGGTACAAATATGAGATATTGAATAACGGAGAAATTCTGATCCCATCGGGTAATTCAATCTCGTAAGCATTCGCCCCAAATTTCTTCAAGACCTTACATGGTCCAATTTTCTTCATCTTCAGTTTGTTATATGTTCCTCTTGGGAACCTTTCCTTTCTCAAATGTGCCTGAATCAAGTCACCAACCTCAAATTGAAGTTGTCTCCTGTGTTGATCTGCTCTACGCTTATATTCCTGGCTCAAATTCTGCAATCGCTCCTTCACCTGGCTATGAAGTTCCTTCATTGCCTCTGTGAACTCTTCTGCACTAGTGCTCCTAGTCGCAGTCTGTTTTGAATCTCTCAGCTCATAAATTACTCTCAGTTGCATGCCATAGACAATATGAAATGGACTTTACCCTGTGCTCCTGTTAACTGAATCGTTATAAGCAAATTCCTCCTGTGGTAATATGTTGTCCCACTGGCTGTGGTGTTCTGCCACCAGGCTTCTCAGCAAGTCTCCCAGACTTCTATTTACTACTTCTGTCTGTCCATCCATCTGAGGATGATAAGCCGAACTAAATGACAAGTTAGTTCCTAGCTTCCTCCATAAGTTCCTCCAGAAGTGTCCTACGAACTTGGTGTCTCGATCTGAAACTATGCTCCTTGGTAAGCCGTGAAGTCTAATAACTTCTTTGAAAAACAGATTCACAATGTGAGTTGCATCACTGGTATTCTAACATGGAATGAAGTGTGCCATCTTGGAAAATCTATCCACCACCACAAAGATTGAGTCAAAACCTCTTTGTGTTTTTGGCAACCCCAATATGAAATCCATGCTGACTGCATCCCACGGCTTCTCAGGTATGGGAAATGGTTGATAAAATCCGACATTCTATTTCCTCCCCTTCGAATGCTGGCAAATTCTTCATCTATCCATGAATCTCTTGACGTCTGCTCGCATTCCTGACCAAAAATATGACTCATTCAACTTTGCGAACGTCTTGTCGTGACCAAAGTTCCCGGCCAATCCTCCACTATGTTTCTCTTTCAGCAAATTCTCCCTCATGGAGCATTTCAGAATACACAGTTGATTACCTTTAAACAATAATCCTTCCTGGATCATGCATTCTTTCCATTGGCTTCTATCTCTGAGAATTGGATTCTCAGCTGCTTCATACGCCTCTTTAAAATCTAGATCATCTCTATACATGTCCCTGAGATCATCAAAACCCAACATTTTGACTCTGAACTCCTGCAATAGCAAACACTTCCTGCTCAAAGCATCAACAACTTTGTTAGCAGTACCAGAAACATGTTTAATCACAAAAGTGAAATTTTGCATGTATTCAACCCATTTAACATGTCTCTGATTCAACTTCTTATGTTGAGTCACAAATTGCAGTGCATGATTGTCACTCTATAAGAAAAACTCCTTCGGGATCAAGTAATGTCTCTATTTCTTCAATGCATGAATGATAGCATAGAACTCCTTGTCATAAGTGGAGTATTTCACCTTCGATTCATTTAGCTTCTCGCTGAAGTATGCTATCGACCTGTCTTCTTGACTCAAGATTGTCCCTATTGAAAATCCACTTGCATCGCATTTCACTTGAAATGTCTTTTGGAAATCCGGAAACACCAGAATTGGTTGTTTCGTGATCTTCCTTTTCAATAGATTAAAACTCTTCTCAGCCTCTTCTGTCCAGTGAAAATATTTGTGTCTCTTCTTCACCGTGTCCATCATTGGTGCACTAATTCCACTGAAATTTCTGATGAACTTTTGGTAGAAACTAGCCAATACGTGAAAACTTCTCACCTCAAAGATATTCTTCGGTGATGGCCAATTTTTTATTACCTCTACCTTATTTGGATCCATCCTCAATTTATCTCCAGAAATAACAAACCCCATATAAATGAGCTCTGTCTTCATGAATGAGGATTTCTTGATATTTATCAACAACTTCTCCTGCTGTAACTTCTGCATCACTATAGCCAAATGTTTCAGGTGCTCTGCCACTGTTTTACCGAAAATCAGTATGTCATCCAAATATACGATAACAAATTTTCCGATGAACTCCCTTAGGAATTCGTTCATCAACCTCATGAAGGTACTTGGTGCATTTGTTAAGACAAACGGCATAACAAGCCATTCATACAACCCTTCATTGGTTTTGAATGCTATCTTCCATTCATCACCTTCTCTCATGCGGATTTGATGATAACCGCTTTTCAAATCAATCTTCGAAAAATACTTTGCTCCACTCAAGAAATCCATCAGATCGTCCATCCTCGGCAATGGGAATCTTTACCTCATGGTTATCATTTTGATCACCCTGGAGTCAGTACACATCCTCCAGCCTCTGTCTTTCTTCGGACTGAGTACTGTCGGAACAACACACAAACTCAATCTTTCTCTGACCAAACCTTTGTCCAAAAAATCCTGGACTTGTCTTTTGACCTCTTCATTCTCCTGCGACGTCAATCTGTACGCGGATTTGTTTGGCAACCTATCTCCTGGTATGAGATCAATATGATGACTCACACTTCTAATCGGTGGCAACGAACGAGGTAGTTCATCCACTACTATGTCAATGAACTCTTCGAGCAGCTCCTAAATCTCTTCTGGTAAATCATCCACTCTTGTGTTGGTCAAAACAATCTTCAGTTTCCTGACCACAATGAATTGCGGTTATTCTTTATTCTTAACCTATGTAAGAAGTTCCTTCCCACTCATGAGAAGTACAATGTTTCTCACTTCAGGTTTCACCTCCTTATCCTTGATTGGAAGCAACATGTGATTCCTCCCATTCTTCTCTAGGGTGTATGTGTTCATTCTCCCATCATGAATCACATTCCTGTCATATTTCCATGGTCTACCCAGCAATAGATGACAAACATCCATGGGAATAACATCACAGAGTTTCTTATCATTATATCTTCCTATCTTAAATTCAACTAAACACTGTTTAGTGACAGTTACCTGATATCCTTTTTGTAGCCACGAAACTCTGTATGGGCTTGGATGATCAATCGTCTCCAGCTCCATATTTTCCACCATCTCCATAGAAACGAGATTATCTGTGCTACCACTGTCCACAATGACCTTGCATACCCTATCTTTGGTCTTGCATGCCGTCCGAAAAAGTCTATTTCTTTGGAATGAACTCTCCACCTCTTTCTCTGGTGTCAAAAGAGGTTTTCGCATCATCAACGATCTTCCGCCTTCAGCATCTTCTGCCTCAACATCCCGCCTCTGAGCTTCGGCAATGTGATTCTCTCCTCCTCTCTTTTTATCTGGACACTCATAAGACTTGTGCCCATTTTTTCCACATGTGAAGCATGTTATTACTCCACCTCTTCCTCTTCCTCTACTTCTAGTATGAGGAAAAATATTATTATCAGCATAATCTCCTCTCTGTTCGGTATGCTGTCCTCTCTGTGAGGTTCCACCTCTCTCAGTTCGAGTCTGAGGTTTCTTCCAGTCCTCCTTGGGTTTCTAGTTTTTATCCTAGGCAACTGATTTGCCTCTAGGCTGACTTCTGCCTCGGCCTCTTTGACCCTGCTTTTGGCCCAACTTCTCTTCAGCCTTTAGATCCATCTGATAAGCATCTTCCACCATTCGGATGGTTATCATGCTCATCTCATCCTGGATGTCATATCTCAGGCCATTCATGTATCTAGAAACCTTTTCATTGTCGCTTTCTCGATGACCTGCCCTAATGTTCATCCTGTAGAATTCTTCAGTGTATTCTTTCACTGTCATCAGATTCTATCTCAAGTTCTGCATCCTTCGAAACAGAGTGATCTAGTAATCTCTAGGGATGAATTTCGCCTTCATCTTCACGATCATTCTATCCTAGCTTTTGATCTTTTGCTTGCCTTTGTAGTGTCTGTTAGCTTGTAGTTCATCCCACCACAATGTTGCATGTCCCTTCAATCTTGTGACAACATGTTTGACCTTCTTGTCCTCTTCGACATCTTCATAGTAAAAATATGTGTCCAGAGCTCTAATCCAGTCTAGAAGCTCCTCTGCATCCAAATTTCCTTCATAAACTAGAATGTCCATTTTCTCTCTTGCACCCATTCTTGCAATATCCCTAATCAAATGCTCGTTTGCGACATCTTCAGCTGCAACTTCCTCTTCTTTATGTTCAGCCTCAATTTCACTTTCAGAATCACTAAGATCCCCAGCACTGACTGTACGCCTCTGTGATGTCTCCATGTCTTTGAGTCTGGCTCGTAGATCATGCATCTCTCTCTCCATGGCTGGATCAGTCATCTACCTTCCCCTTCTTCTCGACATTTCCCTGTCCTTTGGTGGATCGGGTGTTTGCCTGTCCCTTCTCCTTGGAGGCATGGTGAATTCTCCTTTTCCCTGCTACAGAAAGTAAAGAAAACTTTCTGGGCTCTGATACCAAAATTGATGCCACGCAGCCCATCCTCAACTTGCAGGTCAGAAGGTCCACGCGCACAGGATCTTTCCTTTACCACTGGCCCGAAGAGTTCTTGGAAATGGCTCCTCTATTTCCCTTTTGGGAAATATGCACCCACATCAATTTCGAGAATTCCCCCTTGTGCTTCAAGAGATCGGACTTCGCACTTTCGCGATAACGATGGTCAAGTGTCTTGTCTTTCTATCTCCGAAACTCGAAAACCAGTCAACTCTAACCCTTTCTCTCCCTATTTCAGATTTCTCCTTATCATGATTTCAGTGGTCGCGATGTCGAGCAACTCGTCTTATCGACTTCCGAAATCCGATTTACCGAAAGGCCGATGCGCTCGTAAGCTTTGACTTTTCAACGCCTTTCACTTCATCGGGACTTTAGACTTCGCGATATCACGAATCCTAATGCAAGGAATTCAGAACTTCACTCCACGAAACCCCGAAATGGTCAACTGAATTGACTTCCTTGTCGAGAGTGCACCACCTGTCCACCCTGCCGATTCTTGTGGCCCACATGATCCTTTTGTCCCCTCGAGACTTTGCGTTTCGTGATTTCGTGATTCCTGTTGCAAAGATTATGGGACTTCCACTCACGAAAACCCGAAATGGAAGTTCACAGGTAAATCCAATGGCCCCTATGGCTTGGATCTATGCTTCTACTCCTCCTGAGCTTAACATTTGGGAATACTCGCTGTAACTCCTTGCTCCTTCGTGAGATCTGACGGCTCACGGGACTTCGCGGATTCTCCACAAAGAATTCCGACCGTCCGTCTCTTTCCTTGAGAACTTGTCCTCCTGCGGTCCGACGTCACTACACCTTCTTTCAAATTTTCAAAGTACTTGGCCTCTTGCCTTCCTTCGACCCCTTCGAAGGTTCAAATCCTTCTAAGATTTCCCACGACTTCGAGTCTTTCAGAAAAACTCCTGCTCGCACTCCTTGCAGCAGACTTTAAAACACCTTCAAATGTTTGACTCCCTTCGACTTTGCGCACACCTGCAACAACAGTCTCTCAATACTTCACTCAGGTTCGCAACTCTGAGACTTTACTCGGCCTACGCACTACTTGCACGACTCCTGTGCCTAACTGCACTTCTGAGTGAATGAGAACAAAATCTACTCTATCTGAGCTTTCAGAGACAAAACTCTGAACCCTTTGTCAACGCACTCTTTGCGGACAATTCAACTGCACTCCTTGCAAGAACTCTTGCTCAGATAGAGAAACAATTGAAACTCATTCCATTACCCTTTCCTCTCAGATTTCAAACATTCAACAAGAAATCATTCATACATAGCATAAAAGCAATTGCATGACAGAAAGAGTAAAATAACTAGGAGCATAACATTCAAAGATGCACGCACAGAGAATATTTAAACACCATGAATCTGAATCAAAACCTTCTTGTATTTATTCAGAACTTTTGTACATGGAATTCTCACTACAACTCTCTGCTTCTTTTCTATGCTCTCAATTGGCATAATCTTCATGATTCCCTTTACAATACAGAATGAGGGTGTCTATATCACGTTTCCCTCTTGCGCTCTAAAATTGTCTAATCTAATATTCAATTTCTATCTACTTGCATTAACTACTATAAAATCCTTCTACCTACTAAGGACGAGAGAGGAGCACTCAAGGTCCATTTACATTTTACAAGTGCGCCTTCATTTAATTATTTCATTTAAGGTTGGCGCATTAACTTTAAGATAATTTCAAAATTTGCGTTGGGTGCTTGTCCAGCTGTCTTTTACCTCCGCGCTGGCTCGCTTGAGATGCTCCTGCATCAATGTTTCTCTTCATGTCTATGATCTCATTTGATAATTTCTTAACCATGCGTTGTAGATATTATATGTCTCCATTACCCTTTTCGGGAGTCTGTTCTTCTTGTTTCTCTAGAGGTCTAGTCAGAAGGAGTCCTCTCCTAGGAGGAGGTGGAAATTATTTTTTAACTAAAGAGACTTGGCCTTCTTTACACCCTTTCATCTAGAATTCTATCATTTTAGCTTGTTCAAAATTATCAGCTAAGTTTCGTTTGGAAGCCCTCTTCACAAACATGGAAATAGAAGTTGGGAGCACATTAGCATATACTTCGATTTGCAACTCCTGAGTTGGTTTGGCTTCAGGATGGAATTTTTTTAAGATGGTTGTGAATATTTGATTGAAATATTTAACCTTCTCTTTTGAACTCATGGTGGATGCGAACATTTCAACCATCAAAGATCTTGTAGTGGTTTCTTCGGCAAATTTATCTAAAAATAATTTTTGAAACTTTGTCCAGCTAGTTATGGATCCTACAGGTAGGTTAAAATACCATGTGGAGGCTGCATTATAAAAAGTGTAGGGGAACAGCCTACAAACTACGTCTTCATGTTGGACGTTCATAAGTCTGATTTCTAGTATAAATTTCTTGATATGATCTTCAGGCAATCTTGAGGTTTATGGGTCGAACTTAGGAAGTAACTTCTCTGGATGTTGGGGAAGGTTATGGACTAGTCCTGGGAGGGCCAAGGCGTCTCTGGCCAACCAGGGTTGATTCATTAGTGGTGGGTTTCCACTTTCTTCATTATGGTCATTTTTGCCTTCCATATCTTCAGATTCTAAGCTAAGCTCCTCCTCTTCTGAAAAATCATCTGGTTCAGAGATGTCGCCGATTGGCGTTTTGGGTATCAGATCAAGAGTATATTGGATTTCAATGATTGAGAAATCTATTAAGTATTCTACCGTGTGCACGAAAACCTCACCGGGAGTATTAAACATTGGTATGCTTTGTTTTTTTCTTCGAGGAAGTATCGGAGCTAAGGACAACGCACCGATCTGTTGGGAGTAAGCTCTAGTGATTCTTCTGAATTGATTTAATTCCTCGTGAGGAAGAGCATAAAGTATATCAGGGAACAATTGTTCTTCCTTGGGATGGGGTGAGTTACTCATTTCGGGAGTACTTAGTGTGTGTGGGTTGTCTTTGGAATGACTAGACATGCATGTGGGTTGTTTTGAATCTATCGGTTGTCTAAAATATTATATGAAATAGGTATTCAACCATTCATTCTTCAGGCCCTCATTCCAGCGCCAATTTTGCTGATGGGTCCTAGATCCATTTAGTTCAACAGAAGGAACCAAACCCACCATCAAGCCCCAATTAGACTCTATAATGTTTAATGGTGGAATGGTTCTCCAGATCTTGTGATCTGACCAATTAATCAATGGGATTTACGTTTTCTGGAGAAGGTGTCTCCTTTAGTTTGGACTTTCTCTTTTTGTATTTTCTCTTAGGTGGGATAGATATAAGATTGTAAGTCGGTATAAACCAACTTGGCAAAAAAAGGGGAAAAGGCTCTAAAATATTGGAGAAGAGATCGAGCTTGGGATAACCCACTACTCAAGCATGCAGACGACAATTCTATAACACATTCCTAGTACTAATACGTTAACCGTGTGAGCATCCAATTACTGTCTAAGATACTAATTATCAGAAAGAAAACACATATGTGATAAGATAATGGAAAGAAAAATAATTCACCTACACTAATCATCCATAACGTGATAACACAATGATTCATCTTCATCATAAATAAAAGAACAACAAAACCTTGCACCAGATAACTTGACAAAATATTTAATTGCTCTTACTCATTACATCATCCGTTCATTAAACATGATAGGAAATAGTTCTTCTTCACGTCCAATCACACATGAGTTTCATGAAAATATCACTTTGTCTCTGGTCTAGAAGGACTTCTCAATTAAAGCTATCTTGGAAATAGTTCTTAACAAACCAAAAAAGAGAGTTTCTTGCAACAACCATCGACCTCTAACTAATTGGTTCATGTTCTTATTTATAACATAAAATTCAACTGAAAATAATGGCTATGTGTAGATAAGTAAACAAATATCGTCACGTGGAATTCTCTTCTAACAATTTTTTCTAACAGTCAACTCGAGATATCACTTGAAAGGGTGAATTTTCTCATACTCCGATCAACTAATGAACAACTCCTCATAGGTTTGGGCGTATGGAAATATTTGTTGTTCCATCGGGAGTGTGTAAACTTCTCTGATCTCCACTGCATGTGTCTGATACTTGATCAAACTAGCACTTAATCGTTGAAGCATAGCCCAAGTGTTGATTAGATGTTCTAGAAAATTTTGTACCTGTCCTAGCGCTGTGTTGGTCACCTTTTCTAATCTTTCAGACCATGAATAATATTGATTGGCATGTGATTCAACTATGTCGCGCAAGTCGATGAAATCGTCGGGTGTGTCCAACTCGAGCATACCGATATCTTTCATCACCTTGTTGATATTAACCCAGTGTCTTTCGCACTTGGCCCATTTCCCTTTAATTTCACATTGTGGTTCCCGAGATATTTTGGCCCAATAATCAACTGACCTTTTTATGTGGTCAAGACTGTTTTCACTCAACACTCGGATGTACTGTTCTTCCTTTTCTTGGACCTGTTGGACTGCACCAATGTAGTTGATTCTTTTTGCGGGTTATTGCGCTTACTCGTACCATTGTTCCATATCCTTGCACATTGCGAGTGCCACGAGAGTATCCTCCTGGAGTTCAACTATCCTTGCGACAAATAAGTGTTTCTTGTTTGAGAACTTGCTATAAGCCTCCTGGAACTCGCTCCATAAATATACTGCAGCTTGCGTAGTGTCCTAATAATACTTAGCCAGATGGCACAAATGTTCCAGTTCTTTTAGGGCAGCAGCCAATTCCTTTTCATCCTTTTTTTCTATGTATAGGGTGGCGTCCGAGATCACTCTCCCTACGTCGATAAGTTCGGATGTTCTGGCATTTTTTTTGCTTATCAAATCTTCCTCTGTAGTGATAAGGATGGATCGATCCAATGTAATCCTCCTTTTTTTGGTGGTCCATTGGACAATAGCCTTTCTCTTTCGATCACAAGCAATCACATATATGTCTGCTACCTCATCCACAGGTTCGGGAATCTGTTGATCACCCCATGTGAGTGTGTTTCCTAGACTTCTGGTGGTGTATATTTGTTCAAGATCGGGTTCTTGAACTTCCTTGTTGCACTCCAAAGACCCGACCTCTTCCTGTCGCTTGTTGGGGATCTAAGTATTGAGCGAAATGGAGGTGTCAGAAGTAGACTCGATACTTACTTGTTCATCGGTCATTGAAACACCAATTTCCTTTCGCGAAGATCCTTCCTTTGGCTCGTTCAGTTCTGACTTGTCCTTTGGATTGTCTGCTCGGTTCTCCAGTGCATCGTACCTTTTTGTGTCAAGGCTAGTCTCGGCTTATTTTTCTTTCTATGGGACCTCCTGGGTTTGGACTTCAGGAATAGGAGAAGAAGTCTCCTCATGTCCCTTTTCTTCTTGGACACACACAGGGGTCCCAAGATATACCTCCGAGCTCTCCGATCTTGTAGTAATTATGGACCTCTACTAGAAGGAAAAACTCTACACACTCACTGTTGTCATCATTAATTAGACATATTTGAGTGTCCGTGTGGTTAATAAGCCATTTTAGGAGTTCAATGCAGGGGAAAACTAGAGTTCTTCTCACTACCATGTGCACGTATTCCCTTCAGACATTCGAGAGGACTTCGTCATCGAGATTCCTTGTATCGAGGTCGTTGTGCAAGGTATATTCGGGGAATTCCTCCTGCTTGATTTTCTTGAAAAGTTCTTCCCAGTGCGAGAATATTGTCTTGGACCTGATGTTTGACTTTGTGTATCCAAAGGCCGGAGGCTGAGTGGAAACCTTCTTGGTGGATGTCTTGATGACGGGCATCGGTTTTGGAGCAAAGTCCAGTTGTTTTGCGACCGCTGGGGAAGAGCCTTCTCCTACCTCTAGTTCCTTTAGCTTTGGCGCTCTCGGATATTTCCTGGTGGTAGGTTTCTTCAGAGGCATTGTCCCTGTAACCAAAAATGATCCTTTAGGCACGTGTATAGAGTAACATTGGATGAAAATGTATGAAATGAAGCATAAAATATCCATAGACCGATACATACCTGTAACGCTTGCTATAACTGTTGTTTAACATTCACTAGACCTTGGAATCTTTCCCTGGATTGATCATCTCGCTCCTCTAGATGTTCTGAACTTCTTTGCGCACAGAACAATCTCGTTTAAAAAAGACTCATGAGTACTTAACATGAGAGGTCCTACCAGTCAGATCAACCAATTAATTTGAGTGATGCGTGAGATTCAAAACAACCTACCACCAAATCTCTGCAAATAAATTCTACATGGGTTGATGGTGGGGACACGGAGGATGATGCGTGGTATTGATAGGTTCAAACGATCCTTTTGATTTGCGCATAGATTAGCAACTAATGTGGGATTTTTGGAATTAATTACTTCTTTAAATGCTTTGGATCCGTCACTTTCTTAGTGGGTAGATCGGGAATCAGCTATATCCTTGTGTATGTTCCTGTTGGTATCCTCCTGAGAAACCTTCGACGCCAACTGATTTCGTCGTATGGTGTTGACGTGGAAAAATTGGTTCGGGGTGCGACGTGGATCTTGAGAGATAGTAACGACTCAAGGGGAACCTATATCGTACATATAATCACTCGGGAAATGATAGATGGTAGATGAGGATAGGCAGTTTGATCATGCATATTAGTCGGAGTCGACCTTTTTTTGACAAGAGGCAGGTGTTTAAGATAAACTTGGGATTTTCGAGGCCGATAAGTATCGGGTTCGACAATCAGGGATTGATTTATCACGTCCTCTACGAGATATCCTTCTAAAACTCGCTGATGCCAAAAGTTATTGAGGATCGACCTTCAGAGATATTTCCATCACTTAGTTCCCTTGTGGGTTATCATCCTTGAAATCTCTCGATACTGAAAACATTTCAAAATTCAGCGATCGACGACATTATTTCATTCTTCATTTGATGCTTGCTCTTTTCACCTTTTACTGACGCCGAAAGGGATCGGTCATCGGTGATATCCTTGGTGGTGCTTGTCGCGAAATAAAACTCATGTCTTTTGACGCCGACAAATATCGAGACTCGGCAACTTCGGTTCTCTCGAGTATTTTTTCTTTCATGCTTAATCCTGTCCGATGTCGAATTTCTTAAGAACGTCGGGGTAGAGTTTTGACTGTCAATTCTCTAAATTAGATGTTAGTCTTCTAAGTTATGGTTTTTTGCATTCTCAATCAAACCTTTAAAGACTTAAATGGAAAACAAAATGATAAGCCAAGGCAACATTTCCACACTGAGGTCGAATTAGATAGTGTCAACGATCAAGTGGTACCCAAAAAGTAAAAATTTTATATAGGATTTTTAGGGTGTGTTGAGTTCTCAACACAACCAAGATAGGGATATGTTCTAAAATATAATCATAAATAGAAATTTAGGGTAAAAGAAAAAAATTTCACCATTTGATACCATGTTCCTGAGCCATCACCCGTCATAACTACACTAGAATTAAGCCAAAATAATAACACTATGAAGGTTGTACCAAGAGATCATAATCATAGTTTCAATTGTGCACATCATTTACATCATATCATTATGTCACATTAGTATTTCCAAGTTTTGATTAGCTCTCTTCTCTCCTGGTTGTGGTTGAGTTCAATATTTCATTTTTTCTTATATATATATAAGCCTTCTTCCCCTCTTCAATATGTGACGTCCTCGAAGAAACGTTTCCATTTCTTAACATTATTTTTCATAGAGAAATTATCGTTCATTGTTGCATGGATATGTATTCTTTTGACACATGCAACCTTAAATCAAATAAAAACCAAAGTGTTGCAACAACATGTATCAAAAACTCACTACAAAGGGGAATCTCTCTTTTGTGCATATCTCTTTTGGTTGAGCTATAGAGAGGGAAAGGCTAAGGATTCTCTAGCATAGTATTCGATTGAGGGCTTGGGGGTGACCTACTACTAAATATTAAAGTAGCACACTTATGTATATATATCTTTCCTTCAGTAGAATGGGCTATGGCATAATGTATCAGAGTTGGTTCTAACCCTTTATTCCTATGATCCTTCCCAATGAGGTTACATCTTCACAAGTAGCTTCATTGATAAATCTATATTCCCATTTATTTATGACCTAGAAAAAAATATATGTGTATTAGGGTTAGAATTTATTTTCTGCAATAGATCTACAAATATATGTGGTGATACAATTTCAAGAGATGTAGATCTTATCATCGCTTGAAAGAGATATGCCCCTTTTCTCTTTCCTTACCTCCTTATATAGAATCCTAGAACTCAATCCTTAGGATCCACTTGAATTATCTATTATATTTTAGGATTTTTCATAGATTGTCATTATTTATTTTACCATTACCCCGATTATTTACTTTTAAGTACTTTTTATACTTTATTTTTATTATTTACTTATGTATTTATTCATTTAATAATACCAATATGGGGATGATCCCCTTAGGATAATTATTATTGTTATTATTTAATAATAATACCAGGATGATTCTTTTTAGGATAATGATTATACTTCATTATTATTATTATTATTATTATTATTTAACTAAATACTAACACTAATAATAATTTGGGGCATGACATTCCCAAAATCTTCCTTTCCCCATTTCACTTGAGTTGGGGAGAGGTCAATTCATGGAATCACCATCTCCCCCATTTCAATTGAAAATTTAAGTGAAATGGAGGAGGGTGACTGCAGGAATCACCCTCCCCCCATTTTACTTGAATTTTCAAGTGAATGGGGGAGAGGGCGATTCCAAGAAAATTGCTCCACCCCACCTTCAGCCGACCCTTATCATAATAACCTTATAATTTTAAAATTTAAAGGAATGCATTAAAGTGCTAATTTAAAAAATAATTGTAACAAACTTAGAAATTAAATAGTCTTGTAATTTAAACGACTAAAAAAGACTTATAAGTTATCACAATAATCTTATATATTACTAGAAGTATCTCATTTAAGAGGACAAATGTACGACACACTACATTATTTAATTATTTATTAGTAAGTATATTATATTTTTAATACATAAACAATATACTTAATTTTTTTAACCATGGGAATCGATAGTTGGTAGGCTTGATCTCGAGTGACAAATGCACTACACACTACATTATTTAATTAATTATTAGTAAGTATATTATTATGTTTATATGTAAAACACATGAAAATTTGTAAAACATTTCATTATTTATTAGTAAGTATATTATAATTTTTATACATAAATAATATAATTATTTTTTTTAACCATGAGAATTGGTAACTAGTAGGTTTGATCTCGACTAGGCTTGAGATCAATCCTACTTTATGCCACTATAACCCAAGAGTATATCCAACAGCCTGCAAGCTAGATATACCAATAACTTGTGACTTAACAAGGGTCGAGGCATCATGAATCCCACCGGAGTGGACCTCTATCTGAGGGGTCATCTACCCTTCTAGCCTTATCACAGCAGGAAAACATGTCCACTTTGATGGAATTGAACTTGGGTGGGGAGGATAACAAACATGCTACCTATTATGGAAAACTAAGTGTTATGGCTATGGGTCAGGGCCACAAGAGATCGATACCCTAAAAGACCACTCACATACTCAAATTAGATAGTTAATTAAAAATAACTACTCTATAGTAACTAAATTTCAAAGGAGAGCAAAGAGAACAAACCTGGAATCCAATATTTGAAGTAGATCCCGCTCAATAAATTTTTCTATAGAACTCTTGCATAACGATCCTATGAAAACTCCTGTAAAAAAAGAGACAAACAACTGCAAATAGGTAGTTATCTACTAACTAACTAGACATAATCATTTCAATTTGCATAATAGATTCAAAACAAGATATAGATAATCTCATTAAAAGTATGAATCAAAAAATAGAATTGGACGAGAACGAGATATATTTTATTATTAACAACATAGAAGTTGGTTACAACCTGTAACCGTTGTGGGACGATCCTGAAACTAGGCTCCAAGTTCCTCCACCCAAGGCTAGAGGTGATAATCAAAACCTCCAAATCTTTGTGTTCAAACAGGTCCAAGGAAGGAAAAAGATTTCTTCCTGACAAGATAGTGAGAACACAAATTCTAAAAAACAAGGGTTTTCATAGGGGAAGGACAATCTCATATTGCAAGGGGGAAAAGGGACTTGCATGGTTGTAAGGAAAATTCCAACATAAGGATGCATTTATTTGTTTTGTTTTTCCTCCACCCCAAGGCTCTAATTTATACCCCCTTTTGATAGTTGGAATAGTTATGAATGGGCTACAAGAGGTTGGGAACCTAGGTAACCTGTCAACTCCGCCAAAAATATCTGGATTTATTATTTTTTTGAGCCAAATTAACATGTATGAAGGTTTCTAACTATCAAGGGATGTATGTACGCGAGTTTATTTAATGAGAGTTTTGTACATCAAGAAAAATCATGGGGTTTTTAAAGTATTTTTTGGGAGGAAAAGGAGGATTTTGGTCCTACAAGCAGGGAAAGGGATGTAATTGAGGCCAATGAGTCATCATAAGCATATGTGGTGTCAAATGATGCTAAAACAGATGCCCCCTAATGTGTGATTTTAGAAGAGCAACTGATGCCTGAAATACATTATGAAGTAGTCATGAGAATGTGGAGGGGCCATTGGGTAGGTGTAGTTGAATACCAATCCAGGAACAATACCTACAACAAAAACAAGTAATATACTCTTTTCTCAATTTGGTAATTCCCATGCTTGAGTGTGATGTAAGCATGGTTTCCAAATCAAGTACACTATGGATCCATGAGTGATACAAACATAACTAATGTCCATGGCCACGAAAAATGTACATAGTGGATCCATGTAATATATAGAAACAACAATCATGACCACAAGAAAAATACATAGTGGATCCATGCAAAATGTATATCATAGCCACACATGTTTACAAAGTGGAGCTATGTTTCAGAATCAAATAGAGGATATATGGAACCAATGGAGTGAATGAATTGATCCTCTGCAAGTACCAATGTCGAAGAAGGTGGTATAATCAATATAATTCGAGTAGGAGCAAAAAACATGTGATGCTCATACTTCATTTGAGGTATTTAAAATAACTTATCGCGGTACGAGTCGACACTATGTGAATAGATGTGTTGAATTCGAACACAGTGAGACATCATTTGATTATCGATAATTTATGTATATCACTAACAAATGCAAGACAACCCATCGATAATGATAATGGGTGTCAAGGTACCTAGTAAAATATAACAAGCATGAATAAAGGATTTGATGTTGAACACCAAATAGAATCTATCGATTAGGGGACATGGATGTATTCCCATTGTCAATAGTGAGGGAACCTACCACTAATGAATGCAATCCCCAAGCTACTAAAAATGAATCTAGACCCCTGTCCTAGAGCAATATGTGTTGAAGTCGATAAAAAGAGATCTGTTGGAAGGAAGGAATTAAGGAATTCTCCATCATCCAGCATGAGGAGTATAAAAAGTCCAAATATTTGGAAGGAATTGGATGAAATATTGAAAGTACCAAATCGAAGTACGAATCTGGCATGTACTAGATGGAATAACACATGACAAAGAATAGAAACCAAGGTACCACACAAATCCCTATGTGTGATAATGGTTATTGACGTCGAACACAAAGGAAACCACTCAGTCAAAGACCAATGATGGTTTGTCATCTGTTGAGTGCAAGGTCACCTATTAATGATGTAAATAGGACCATGATGTAACTATAGGTCATAATCTCATAGCAATGTGTCGTAGTTGATAAGAGTAGACCTGCCATCAAGAAGTCAATGGGGACCTTCTATACTAGCACGAGTGATATGCAAAGATACTTGTGAAACTGACAAGTACTTGACTGACACGGGAAGGAAGAATTGAAAAGTTAAGTTTTTTCAAAATGACTAACACAGGCTGACTTCCCTTGAATAGAAACACGACACAAAATGTGACTTGGGAAATATTGATTATAAATTGGGATACGTTTATGACACAGGAGGCATCGACAAACACTCCATATGACTAGAAGAATAATCATCCAGAAGAGATTACGCTAAAAAAATGAGAATAAAGTCCTCTTAAAGCCATACTAAACCCAAATAATGAGGTGAAGACTCATATGATTGTGTTTTGTTCAAGGGAAACATAAGTAGCTTCCATACAAATAATGAGATTCATTCCCATCCTTCTTTTTTGTTTCTTGATTTTTTTGTCTTTTCAATATTATAAATCTTGAAAAAGAATAAAATAATGCTATGGTACAGTGGAGGAAATGAGTGTTACAGGAAAGAAAAATAATTCCAAGCGCAAGGAACATACCTATGCTCAATGCAAGGAAAGCATGTGCAGGATACAGACACTTGGGGGAAATTTTCCTCAAGGGATACATGTGTCAAGTCGCAAAGGCTAGTAGTGCAAGGTTGGTAAATTTTCAAGAATTCATATACAATGGGATATATAACTACAAGTTGAAGCTGATGTTAAGCCCAAAAACATAAGTGATCAATATGAAATGCAAATAAAACTCAGCACAACAAATTTTTTGGAAACCCTACAAGTAACTCTCCAACAATAGATGAGAAGAAGATATGAAGCTTCAACGTAAATTCATGGCAGGACTAGATAGGGATTTCGAGCCTATGGAAAAATTGCAGCATGGGTGCCAAAATTACTAGTGAGGAGATAACTAGGACAACCATGAAGAGGTAAGCTCTACCATCCGTAAACGACACCTTTATAGAGATTTTAGGTATAATGTCGCAACAAATGGGTTGAACCTATGGAAAATATGTGATCGATACATATAAATACATAATGTAGGAAGAATGAAACCCACCCTATATGCCAGCAAGGAGCATGATACCTGCCAAAGAAGTCGAAAAATGCCACTAGATATAAAAATATCCATGGAAAAAGATATCTCTCAAAGAAAAATGCATAAGAAAACATCTTCTGGGAACTTTCCTTAGTCTAAATGGTGGAAAACTATTTTTTTCCAAAGGAAAAAAAGCGTAACTTTTATTAAGAGAAATACAAATTAAATTATGAATAATGCATACAAAGAGCATGCATTTAGTATAAAATAGATTTCAACCCCGAGAGGAAGAAAATCACAGCAAAAATGGCCCTCAAAAAGTGGCCCCAGTACATATGAAGTATAAAGTATACAAAGAAAATAACCACCAATCTCATCCAATAAAACGATAGAAAGTAGACCAGAAGAGAACATAAACGGACTAGGTCAGAGCGGAAAAAAAAACCCTCAAAATATGGATCCAGAGGGACAACAAGAGAACTTGCAATCACGGAGGAGGAAAACATAAGCCTCATTCCCTAAATGGACCTCAAGGTGTTGACCCCGCTAGAAAAAATTTATCATTGCACGCCCGTAAAAGAAGGACCTCAAAGCTCTGATACAAACCCCACCAAAAAGAAACAAAAACCCCAACATACACTCCACACCACAGACTAGAAGGGGACGCAGGGATCCCCGACCACCAAGACCACCGAGAAAACCATGAAATTGCATCAAGCCCTGAACGTACCTGTATGGATGGATTGGTGAGTTCCAACCCGTCATAAAACTTCCGAAAACCTTAGTGCACACTAAAAGATGAAGAAAAAATAGTCTAGAATCCCACAGACAATGGATCAGGCTCCAAAAAATAGATCTGAGGTAACAACCAAAGAAAAAAAGAAACAGACGATGCACCCAACAACTTGGAAAAAAAATATTCACTTGGACGTGTGACTACCAATCATCTCACTAAGCATGCAATTGAAAAAACCCATCTGATCCAAGGAAAAGACAAACAAAAAACCCGACGAGAGGAGGAAAAAGAGATAGTCTCATGCGACCAGACTCGACAACTCCATCACAAAGGAACCGGATCTGAACTAAACCACACCACCACGATGGGCCATAATAGATAGGTCACGGTAAAAATGCAGGCACGTCAAGAAAGAGAAAAATGGTCGGGACTATGCAGATAGGTTTCCCCGATCGTATATCCCCGATCTCCTAAACGGTGGAAAAATGTTAAAAGGGGGTAAAAAACTATATAAAAAGTGGGAAAATGTTAAAAGGAGGTAAAAAACTATATAAAAATTGGAAAAAATGAATTAAAATAAGTTTAAAACACATTTTTTACCATATTATTTGACTTTGACCATTTGGAGAGCATTTCGAGCCCTTTTTACCTTTCAATCTTCCGAGGACCAATATGGGACGCAAAAATATCGGAATTCAAAACCACTTGGACTAGGTAAGATACCACTTCCTCCTCTTCATTTTCATCCATAATTTTTTTAATTTTAGTGGTTTTTTGAGTGGTGAAAATATTTTTAAAAGTCGCACAGACATGTATGCAGATTTGTTTTACATGGGCCACGTACATACATGCCTGTCATAACTGGCAGTCACATACATCTGTGCAAAATCCAAAAATTAAAAATCTCACTCAAAAAAGATTGCAATGCTTACATGATGGTGATTGAATGGAGGGGAAGATGGCATGGGGAATTTGATAATGAGTTCATGGATGAACCAGAGGCTCAAGAATCCCTCCAATGATGTGGATTTTACAATTTCTACCATTTAATAGGATTAGGGAACAACAAATATTGCTTGAAACACATCATATATTACCAGGAGTCGGAAGCAGATGTTTTCATGATTAGGGGGCAATTTCTTAGGATTGAGACTGAGAATATATACTTCCTTATTTGGCTACCCTGATGAGGTGATATAGTGATCTTAAAAGGAAAAGAATCCATTGGTCTAACGATCAATGGATACATTTCTTTGTATTGCTTGCCCAAGACACTAGAGAAAGATGGGAACCAACTCCCAATAAAGAATATTGATAGCCTCAACCTTAATATCACTATGTTGATGATTTCCTGGATAATAGGATCAACATTGGTACATCAGGGTTCAAGAGAGATAATGTTCTATGCAAGAGAATGCTTGAGGCCAATTTTATATTATTGGAGTACCTCACTGTTGATGTGCATGAAGGCCTAGTTAACATGATGCAAGCAATAAAAAATGAAAAATTTGGGTTTGGAAGCCTCTTGTGCAGTGTTTTCTTTGAGTGAGTAACCACAATGAGTCCAAAAGTGGACATCCATCTGCATTATATTAGAGATGGAACAATGGACCGATGGACCAAGGTACTCCCGAGGAAGGGATGGGGACAACTAGGTGATCCCTGGGATGATTTATTTTTTGCTTGGTGGTCATGCCAAGGGGTTGCAATCGAGGATTATCCCTATGTAGGGATAGATTATCGCAATGATCCAAAGATGCCTATTCCTTATGGAAGTTCCTATGGAGATATCAGTATAATATTTTTTCTTTTAAAATTATTTGATTTTTATATTTTTATGATATTAAGAAGTAAATGCTTTTGGTGTGGATCAAGATAATAATGTGATTATTTGATCGTACATATGTGATACTAAGGCGACCTGATGTGTTTCCTCTGCATGTCCGACATGGTCATGATGGCCAACCATGTGGAGATGTCGATTGAGTATTGGATAATTTCTAGAGGAATCTAGAGAGATTGATACACCAATGCCAATGATACAAATTGAAGATTTATCGGAGCAGATGCAGCGATATGTAGTTGGGGTACCATGGGCATGGTTGTGGCTCTTTTGGAATATAGTCAATGATGTGGTGTGCTATGACATACACGTTGAGGGAAGGGTAGGACCATCAGGACCATGATGATGAAATCATGTATTTTTTGTATTATCTGTCTTTAGAAAAGGACAATCAAGGATAAAATATTTTTTTGTAACATGATCCATTTTTTGTACTTCATGAACTCTGATAATGATATATCTACAAATTATATTTTTCCCTTTATGATAATGTGCATATGATTTTATTGTATAAATGTATGATTTGTGCTTCTTATTTAATGTGAATGATATAAATGCCAATATAACACGTAGTTATCAAATGCATCACATAATGAATTGGAATTTCTTGGAACATAAACATAATTAATGTAGTCAAAATAATGCTCCAACAAATGTGCCTGGAATAAATGACGACATAGCATAGGGTCATGAATAGGATATTCACCATTTACCTGAGACACTACCAACTAAGCGTCCAAACAAAATTCTAAGGGATGAATTTCATGCATAATGGCGTCACGAAGCAGTTCAACAACAACACTATATTCAACCACATTATTAGTAGATGGGCCAAGACAAGCACCTCCAAAAGCAATCAATTGGCCTGTGGGAGAATAAATCACCCAAGCAATAGAAGCGAGTTTTTGAGTGTGATGTCTAGCACCATCAGTGAACCCTATGAACAACGAAGAATCCCATGACATTTTTCAACCAAGCAGAAGCACCATAAGCACCACTAACTCAAAAAGAGATCTATACTACCACTAAATACAATAATGTACAATAGTTACAAGAAGAACACCTAGGTGTAGATGATTAAACGTAATACTTCTTAAGGTAGATCCCATTTCTTGGATTCGAAAGTGCATTCCCTTCAAAATATTCCAAATCGTAGGCTCCTTTATGCAGGGTACATTTCACGATGTATGGGCCATGTCATAGTGGATTGAACTTGCCTACCCCCAAGGTGGATTTGACCTGATCAAATACCAACACAATTTCACCTTTAGAGAAGACCCTGGGGTGCATAGAATTGTCATACTAACTCTTAACTCACTTCTTTTGTGCCTCATTTGTAGTGGCAACATCACGATGTTGCTCGTTAAGATGCTCCAGATGGACAATGTGTGCTTCTAACTCAAAAGAGTCAAATATAATCTCTATGCTGATATTAAGTGAAGGGATATCACATTCAATTAGTAAATCTTCCTCCAATCCATGAACAAGTTGGAATGGAGAAAAACCAATAGTAGTCTTAACCATAGCTCGGTATGCGCATAACGTTGGATAGAGCATGATGTGCTTGTTGGTATTACTCGCATTAATCATATGCTAGAGAATGGTTATGAGATATTTATTGACATCCTCAATTTGGCCATTCTCCTATGGGTAATATGGATACGAGTGCTCCTACCTAAAACCCTATTTCAATATGAGTTCATACATCATTTTGTTCTGGAAGTGACTACCATGGTTAGTGACAATCTCTTTCGGAACACCAAACCGAGTAATAACCTAATTAAATATAAAGAATGTGACAGTCTCACCATCACTCGAAAAAGTAGGCATGGCCTCCACCCACTTTGTGAAGTAATCGATGACCACGATGATGTAACAATTCCTCTTAGTCGAAGGCGAGAGGCATGTCATAAAATCAATGCCCTGCTTAGTAAAAGGACCAATGGTGATGACTAGAACAAGTGGATCAAGATGTGCGTGCATTTTCCAAGTGATATTTTGGCATTGATGACATTTTTTGACTACATCAACACAACCTTTGAAGATCGTGGGCCAAAAATATCTGGCACACAAGATTTTTTGAGTTGTTTCCAACCCAGAGGGATGACCTCCACATGCTCCATTGTGAGAGTCATTCAAAATGAACTCCACTTCTTCGTGAGTGACACAACAACGTAAAATCGAGTCCACACCACGACGATACAAGGTATCACCAATGATGAGATAGTTTTTCTCCTGATGGTGAATGCATTGTTGATCTTCTCTCGAATAATGTCGAGGAAAATTCAGGGTCTAGATATACACAAGAATGTCTCCATGCCAAGGATTAGTAGAAGATATTGGGAACATGGATTTGTATTAAAATGAATCCTCAAATGGTTCTTCTTTATCTTCCCTAAGAAACTCTGACATTAATTCTGCAAAAACAAGTGACTTTTTGGAATTTTCTAAAGCGAAGTCTAAGTCAAATTATTGTAAAATCACAATCCATTTGTTGCATGTCTCGTTGATGAAAAGACGAGTTAAAATATACTAGAAAGGATTAATGTCTTCAATAATAATGGTTTTACGGAAGAGGATACAATGTCAGAGTCTTTGGACAACTGTAATGTCCCCATTTTTGGGTTTACTTATGTTACAGATTAGGATGCATGTCAGAGTAGTTGTTGGCCCTCAAACAAGTTTCGAGGAAACATTGGTCAGAGTTGGCCCACTTTTGAAATTTGACAAATTGGTCGAGGAAGGAGTGCCCAGATGCAGATGAGATCATGGATCTCACTTATTTTGCAGGCTATGTGGAACTAGTAAGGGGTTCTTAAGGGTTTTTGTAATGGGTTATGGGATGTCGTCCCGTGGGGTTTCCCCATGTTTGGCCCTATTTTAAGGGTTTGTAAAAGTATAAATAAGAGAATAATGTATGGTAGAAGAAGAATTTTTGGAGCTAAGTGCAGGTATTTCAAGTGGCTTTTTGCAAGGGAATGTATGTGTGTTAAGGCTCCGTGATTGATAAGAGTTGGCTCTGTGCCTTGACCTAGTTTTGGAAGGAGGATCTGGTGCTCAATGCACAGATATCCTATCCGATGTGAAGCTCGACTATGTGGCTTAGTGCATACTAGTAACTGAATGTAAGAGATTGACGAATAATAAAGAGACGAAGCGATTGGTGGACATAGCCCCACAATGGGGTGAACCACATACATCTGGTGTCTTATGGTTTTCTTTGTGCAATGTTATATATGTTATGTTTTTCTTAGTGCTTAGATTAGATGTGTAATGGATATGTATGTGTTGCTTAAATGCATTGCTTATGTTATAATGCTAGATCTGATTCAGATTGATAAGTGATAAATGGTTGAACTACTTAATCTTTGTAGTTACTGCGCTAGATCTATCTTAGATATGTTCTGCGATGTTCATAAGGTGAATAACTAATGCATGTCACTTCCTAAGACTTAACAGAATACCCTGTGAAGTGTTATTATCACA
>ML776549.1:1243681-1271784 GCA_009831015.1 Picea engelmannii
GGTTTAGTATAGTTTCATTTTCTTATGGTGTGTGAATGCTTATATACCCTACAGTCTAAACGCTTCAGGATCGTGCTATTCATTCCTTAACAAACTCGACTTACAGAACATATCTTTCCTGTTGATGAATGCTAAATGCAGAATTGACGCCTGTGGAGTAACATATGCATATGATTGCTTGGTTTTCGTTTTCCTTTCTTAACTTATAATAGCATGCATTTCATTTGGTTAAACGATAGTTGTTTTGTGTGTTTAGGATAGACAGGTTATAGTTAAGAGCTCCTGGTACCAGTTAACAGCATTCGAATTGTTTCCCAGTTAGATAGCACTAGATTTGCTTTTCTGAAGTTAGCAGTAGATTTGCTTTAGCATTGGATTTGTTTTCCAGATTGGATAGCGTTAGATCTGTTTCTCTGTGGGTAGCACTGGATTGGTTTTGAACGCACAGAATGAACGCAGTTCGGACAGTACTCTATGTGTCATGACTGAAATGATAATGCTGATGATAGATGGTTAAACACAGAGTTAGAACGACTTTGTAGAATTGTGTTTTTTTTACATAAATAGCAATTTGAGCCTTTGAGTACTAGACTGTTTTGCTTCTGTTTATGATTCCATAGGAAATGCTCAGTTTTGAGTTAGTCATCAGAATTCAAATTCTTAGAATAGGTGTGTGCTTTATTTTTAGGATAACATTCAAATAAAGACTAGACGCTTGCCTGCACATACTGTGCATCAGCTCGAAGTATACCAACCCTGGTTTGACAATTTAGTGATTCAGGACACTTAAAAGCTACAATTTAGCAGCCTGACAATAGCCATTACAATTATATGAAAAACCCTAACCCTAACATGACTATGTTTGTCTGCATGTGTGTTGCACTTCTTTTCCTCGGTCTTTGGCATGCTTCTTTTCCTCCATGTTCAACATGATGCTTTTCCTCCATATATGGCATGCGCTCCAAAATTGGATTTTCTCCCCAAAATAGGCCTGCGCCAATAGGCCCTCAACACTAACATGTGGCTCATCCCGAGCCACTCAGGCGATGTGCGCTCCCTGCATAACCTTCTCCAAATTGTGAACCTTTCTTGCTAGTTCCTCCCCTTTTGCTTTCTCCTACGCAACTTTCTTTGTTAGCACCTCTACCATCTGTGTTGTAATATGTTCGTTCAATAACGTTGTTCTCTTTGTATGATCTTGTTCCATCCTTGTCTTTTCTACCTCCAGTTCTGCAATTATTTATGTTGCTTGCTCCCGGAGTAGCTCCAGTTGATCTTGCCTTGACTATTTATTTGTCTTCACAATCTTTAGTTCCATCTGCAGGTTCTCCATCTTCTATGTGCCTTTCAAACTTTCAATGATCCTCATTTCCTTCTGTCTTTTCTTGAAATCCTTCATTGTAGCATTGTATTTTTCTCCTAGTTGATCCAACTATTGGACCTTCTCATCTTCCTCAAGACTAGTCCATATTTGTGCAGTCATGTCAAAGAGTTATGCGGCTTCCTTGGATTCCCTTGCAATCATACTTGTTTGTAGTGTTTCCTATTGTTCTCTCTCAGCTGTGACTTCTAGAGGGGTTGTAGGTGTAAGTTTTTCCTTTAGTTCCTATATCTATTTCATGTACCCCTCGATTGTCTGCACAATGATCTATATATGTTCTTTTGTGCTTGTGTGTTGTTTGAAATCATTTTGAAGACTTCCTGTAGTTTCTTTTCTAGGTTATCCGCACACTTCTTCTCTTCTTGCTTCTCCATATGGACTTAATCTATTGTCAGCTGTAGAATTTCCTTAACATCCTTGGCGAAATCCAATTTTGTCACATCAGCCCTGGCCCATGATTGTACCTCCTATGTAACACTGAATTGCAATATATACAGTTCTTTCATTCATATTTTTTCTAAAACCCACTCCAATTGTTCCAAGTCTTTCAACGAGTTCTGCGTTATTTCCTCCTCTATCTGTAGCATGTTTTGTGTAATGCTGAAATTTGTACTTGCCTACACTATTATTTGTATTGTTTCTTCATCACTATGCGCAGTTATGGCATCTTCCTCTATCGATCGCTGCATTGGTCCTTTTCCTTTATTCTATGTCTGTGCTTCTTATATTTGTTTCGGGACCTATTTAACCTCCATCAATTCCTTCATAATTATTTCCCTTTGGTTCTCAACCTCCTCATATTCTTCAGCCATGTGTTCCTAAACTCTCTCTTCTAACAACTCAGTGTTATCCTCGGTAATTTTGTATTCTAGGATACCCTTATGTGCCTTGGATTTCTTGTGTGGCCCCCCATTTTGTATGATCAACCTTTTGGATGGTCTGACATATGTTGGGACTGTCATCATTGGTGTTTCTTGTTCTTTCATGTCCCCCCCTACTTGTTCTTCCTACGTGGGGACATTGTCTTTCTTACCTATATACTCATTTTTATTTAGTGCATTGTCCTTTTTCTGTGTCGCTGACTTAGGAGTTGGCTTCTTCTTCTTAGGTGGTTTCTTTGCTGTTGTGCTTCCTCTTGTTTCTTTATTGCCTTGAGTCATCATGCTTATGTCTCCTGCATATTTATACGATGGGCCAGCTTCAATTTCCTAGTCCCTGCGTATCTCTTTGGTTATAAATGGGACTTTCTAGTCATACTCTCAGTCCTTGATGGCCCAATCTACTACTTCTACATTGATGCAGTATCGAAGTTGCAACCACTCCCCCTTTGTATCCCTATTCACTTGGATCCACATATTATGTCTCGTGGCCTTGAAATTTGTTATCCCCTGGTACTTCATGACCACCTCTGAAGTTATACTCCAGCTACTAGCTATATTTTCCTTCATTTCAGTCAGGTACCTTGCGAAGAGGTTAGCATTCCCGCTTCTCCATTTAGAGTATGAAGTGTTCCCTAAGGAAGTATATCATGTTGCATGGCATTTTCCCACTCTGTCATAGAAGTGAGAATAGGTAGGTTCCCCCATCCTATCAGTTCTATCAACACTATCAACCATGAGTAGTGGAATTCGGTCCCCAACTCCTGCACGTCTTTGAAGTCGTCTAGAAACAAATTTAGCAAGTAAGGAGCCTATATTAACATGGTGCCTTTTGCACACTGCGCTTATGCTACTAAAACTCCTACAAGAACCTCCTCCTTGTGACATTTCTGAAGGAGTTTGCATGCCATTAATTTTGTTTCCATCCTAGTGGTTGGTTCACTGATCCTCTTAATGATTATTCCTTGTGACCCTCTTTCTATCCCGTAGGTATTTTTCATTTCCTCCACGAGTTCCTTATCACTTGTTTTATCATCCAGGTATTGTGTGGGCGTATCGTCATATGATGGAAGTCCTGTGATAAATGAAATTATCTCCACGCCAATGAACATCATCCCGTCCATCCACAAAAATCCCCCATTGAGAAATGTGAGTAACTGTTTGACGTAGTTGTTGACATATTTCCCTCTAACGAAGTGGGGAATATCGAGAAAATTAATTATACATGTGTTGAACAACCCTGCTATCCATTGATTTGGCTGCAACTCTAGATCTTCTAGTGGCCCTGTGCCCAGGCTTTCCGTGTAAACATGTTGCGTGAATTCTAGGAATTTTTCAGTGTCAGACACATCATGGTCTACATATCTCAGTCTTTCTATGAATCCCAACAATCCTACAATGGAATGCACCCTATCTAGGATGCACAGTTATACTATGGATACCTCGAGATGCTTGCATGGGGATATTTGAATGGGTTGTTTCCCTTTATTCTTGATGGGCGCGCTAGATGGCCCAGCCTCTTATTCCCCTTCTTCTGTGCCAGACTCTAGTTGTCCAGTTATATCATAAATTTGTACCTTGTCTTGTAACATGGTCCCTACCATTGGTTGTGACCTTGGCCCCTCGGATTTTGTTCTCTCACTATTAGCGCCATTAGTTTAGTGGGATACTTCGACCCTGGGTTGTTTTCTTGAGGTTTCTGAGACATAAGGGTTTTGTTCCTTCGAACTGTTCTATGGATCAATATCCATCCTTACTATCACAAGAGCTTTCTCCTCCTCCTCCACCATTGTGGCGCTCATTGGTTCGTCTTGTGGTGAAGGAATGGCATCGACATCGACTACTCCCTCCAACTATCTATGAACGTTTTCTTCCCATACATGTTTATGTGATGACCTGGTGTTGCTTCGAGTTTTTTTTGTCACTTTTCTCGGTGCTCTGACTTTTGGTGGTGCCATCCTGCGTAAATATTCCCATGGATGCTGAAATCCACCTGCTAACGTCTTTGGAATCACTTGTTTTTCACTCGTCGTTTTGATCCTTAGCTCTATGTATGCTCAAATTCACAATGAGGGTTGTGTGGCACACGTTTTAGTTATATAAGTTCTCTCATAAATGTCGTAAATATTCTCGAAGATGCTTCCTTTACTATCATAAATATTCTAAAGCTTCTCCGGCATGCTTCCTTAAATTTCATAAATGCTCGGTTCGTGCCTTATTTTTCCAATGACTAAGTTTTCTTTTTCGACGGTTGTCTCTTTTCCCAGTGCACTGCAAATTTATGTTGTGATTCTTCCGAGGCACATTGTGTTTACATTCTATCACTGTTATCCAACGTGCAATAACTTTAAATCTTTACGTGCTAGTTTCTTTGTATGTTGCGCGCTACTTTTTCAAGTTTTCTGCCATTCAAACAACTTCCTACTCTTTTTGTATTTTTCTTCTTTTTCTACTTTTTACGTCTTTTTGTAATTTTTGTTTCCTAACTTCTACTATAGTATACTATACACAAGGCTTCATCATTGTGCTGTGACTACTGAGAGTTAGTATTTCGACCGTCCCTATACAGTTTCAGCCAACTACCATTCATAAGACCCTGCATTTATTTTCCTTCCAAGTCTGTTAGCTTCACAAATCCTCCATATGTGACATGCTTCACTTCATATGGCCCTAGCCAATGCATTCTGAACTTACCTAGATGTTGCAAATATTAGTTTTCATAGAGGAGAGCTGGATCTCCCTCCTTAAATCTCTTCTTCTTTATGTGTTTGTCATGCCAGGCTTTGTCCCTTTCTTTATGCACCTCTTGGTGGAATCCTGCCAGAATGTTTTCTTCTTCAAGTTCCATAAGTTGAATTAACCTTTCTTATAGTGTGCCTCTTTTTGTCATATTTATGATTGTTTCCACGCTCATATTGGGTACCAAAAATTCTAATGGAACCACTACTTCTTATCCATACACCAATCTGAATGGTGTTTGTCCTGTCAACTTCTTGCATGTAGTCTTGTATTCTCATAATACTCTTGGTATTTTTAAATCCCAATCATCTATGTTAACATTACATATCTTTGTCAAGGCATTCTCAAAAATCTCATTGAGATATTCTACTGTCCCATTGGCTTGAGGATGATATGGTGTACTCTTCTGGTGATAGACTTCAAATTCCTTAGTCATAGCCTGGATGGTACTATTAATAAAATATGCTCCTTGGTCACTCATAAAAATCCTTGGGAATTTGAATCTTGTAATCACCTGCTCAAATAAGTTGTGTTGTTGTCTATACATTGCATTCCTTGACTGGTGTTGCTTCTGCCCATCTGGTTAGATAATCTATCCCATTAATGATGTAACGTGCTCCTTACCATCTTGTTGGTGGATTAATAGGTCCTACAAAATCTATTTCCCACTTTTCAAATACCTGAAGAATTAATTGGGGCCTTAGGGGCATCCCATCCCTCCTGTTTGGTTTTCCAACTTTGACATCACAGTTCTGACAATATTATTTTGCATCCTTGTGAACTGTTGGCCACCATAAACCTACATGCAATACCTTCTATGAAACATCCTTTCCTACATAGTGTCCTCCAACTATACCTTCATGAGATTCTTCTAGAACAATGGGTTGTTCATGCTCCATCACACACATTCTCAATATGTTGTCTGTTCCTAGTTTGTATAAATGAACTACAATCAATTGATAGTCTGAAGCTCTAACTACTAGTTTTTTTTTATGTGTGATACTAAACTCCTTTGGCGCAACTCATGTGTGCAATAATTCAATGATATCTGCAAATTACTCATCGACTATCTGTACTGAAAATAAATACGCATCAAGGAAGTTGTCTTCTAGGTTAGTAGATTCTTCTCCATTGGTTATCCTTGATAAGTGATCTGGTCCTGCATTCAATTTCACTAGTTTAACTCTTACTTCAAAATAAAAATCCTAAAACAATAATAACCACCTACAGATCCCCCCCCCAACACTGGCTCGTTGAATAAATATTTGAGGGTAGAATGGTTTGTGAACATTTTAAAGTGCTTTCCCAATAAGTAGTATCTGAAATTTTGTAGTGCATACACCATGGCTAGACCTTCTCTTTATGTTGTTTTGTAATTTTTCTATGATTCTGATAACTTCCTGTTTGTAAAGGCTATAGGGTGATCTAGGTCACCTGCTCCTAGTTGCGCCAAAATTGATCCAAGTGATTTTGTTGATGCATCTACTTGCACATGAAATGTTTTTTCCCAATATGGAAACACTAAAATAGGTGTTTTCACCATCTTCTCCTTCAAAGTATACAATCCCTATTAACAATCCTCATTCCATTGAAATTTGGTGTCCTTCAACAACTTTTCCATTCATGCAGTAATCTGTGCATACCCCTTGATAAAATTCTCGTAGTACCTTGTATGTCAAAGTGTGGCTCTTAACTAGCGCACTGACTTTGGTGGTGGTAATTTCAAAATTACAACAATCATAGCAAGGTCAACCAGTAAACCTTATCTGCAAACCACATGTCCTAACAATACCCGAAAAGGTGCGCTAAAAATACATTTATTGATTTTCAATGAGATACAACATTTCCTACAACTGTTCGACATTAGTCTTAATACTTCTACATGATCTTTCAAGAGTCTAAAAAAAGTCAAGTCATCCAAATATAATTCTAATAAATTATGTATGAAATCCTTATGATCATCTACTACCACCCTTGAAAAGATAGCTAGTGCATTCTTCAGTCCAAAGGGAATAAATGTATATTGATAGGATCCCCATTTTGTAGAAAATGTAGTATTATGCCTATCCTCTGGAGCTATTTTAATATGATGATAACCTGAGAATCCGTCTGTGAAGGAATATGCTTCATGGCCTCCCACATTCTCTAAAATATCATCTGTAAAAGGGGTAGGGAAAGGATAATGTAAGCAAGCATCATTCAATTTCCTTAGATATACACAAATTCTTGTTCCCCCTTTTTTATTTTCTTGGACCAACATGGGACTGAATCCCAATCCATTCGGATTCTTCCACTGGCTCTATGATGTTAGCTTCTAACATTCTATTCAGTTATACTTTCACTTTTTGCTTATAAACTAGATTCATCCTGTAAGGTCTCTGTCTGATTGGTCTCGAATCTAGTTTTCGGGGTATATTCATCTATCCTATCTTACCTACTATTCCTTTCATCTCTGTAAAGTTTGTTGGAAACAAGTCATTGTATTCGTGCAGTAATTTTGTTATCCTCTCTAGTGTCTACTCATCCCAGTAGTCTCTAATAATTTCCATTTTAGGGTTTTCTTCTGTCCCAATGTTCACTTTCTTGACCTTAATCAGTGCAACAAATGCCTCTGATTCCAATGATGGACCTTCCACCTCTCTTTCCCCTTCAATATTTGTTATCTGGATGTTGCGTGGATATTCTTCTTATGGTGTTTCCTTTGTGACATGATAACAAGAGAGTAAGTCCTTGACTGCCTATCTGTTCTACTGTTGATATTCTATTATAATTTCCACCTCAGGTTCCTCAAAATATATTATTCCCTATATCAGCTTTAGGCTAAATCAATTGTAGGGTTCTCATGCTCAAATGAGAAAGTTATCACAAAATTATGTTGTAACATTGTTCATTCTGTAGTGCCTCTATGCAGTTCTTGTTCGGTATACCAGTTCCCTGGTATCCCCTCCAATGTATGAATAAAGTAATGAGGCCATTCTTATGGTGGTGTTAGCCTCCACTAAGTTATGCATTTCTCTATGTGCTCAGCTGGTCTTCCTTGCCCATCATATTTCTGCAATGTATCGTTCTTCTGTCCTGCACCAAATTGAATGCACAATAACATTTTACACTGATACCAGTTTTGAATCATTTCCTTGTGTGTACCCCACCATCTTGCAAGTGTTTCCTTCAGTGCAATATCTAGGGCTAACAACCTATGATTTTTCAGGACTTCTTCTCCATAGTTTGTCAAAAATTATTCTAGGTTATTCAAACCATGAAAAGTGGGAGGTTCCCTTACCTTTGTACCGACCCACCTTATTGTGCACTCTATTCTTGCACACCTTCTTGTGGAGACTTCATGTAGCCTCTACTGCCAGTTTTCCAGACCTATATCTGAGTCTGAGGGACACAAAATAATGTTTGTCCAGCTGAGTACCCCATCTACAGTTGGGTTGACATAATCTTATTCTCGCGCGGTAGTCCTATATAGCTGGTTGATTTCTTCCAAGTCCAAACATGTCGCCTCTACATACCTTTCTCCTTTTGAGGGGTCCAATGGTGCAATTATTCTGTATTCACTTGATTCAAAGATCATTTTCTATGACTTCAGGATGATCACAACCTGGTTATCAAATGCCAATTCTAGTCCTAGTAATGCTAGGTAGGGTGTTGTTCCATCTACTATTTCTATAACTTCAAAATATGCTACATTGCACACTCCATCCAAGTCTACTATCAAACCTTTTAGTCTTCCAATTGGTAGTACTCTATGCCGATTTGCCAATTTCAACTAAACAAGTGAATACCCTAATGTGGGTTCCCCCATACACTGCCATGTCTTCTTAGGTAAGACATTCACTTTAGAGCCTAAGTCAAGTATGACATCCCCCATATTGAAATCCCCAATGTTGGCATTTAACATGCATTCCCTACTTTTCTTCTTCTCGTGTGGAGATGATTAACTGTCTTTTGTTATAACTTCCCTTCTACTTTCGTGTTGCATCTCTCTAGAAAGTTATATAAGACCTTAATGGATGATGGATCATTCAATAGCCTTACACATGACTGCAGAAAATTCTTTAGGTTACTTACTTTCTCTGAAGGTTGTCCTTTCCTGGTATGATCCATTGGAGGTGGCATATCATACGTTGGTCGATCATGATATTTTTGCACGGTTGATGTAGACGCAATGTTCTCCTTTATAATCTCTTGTCTAGCCTCCTTAAATGTCTCCTTTTCTTTCTGCGCATCAAAATTCTTCTATGGAACATTGTTCTTCTTTACCCACTGGTGTTGAGCTAGATCTTATTTCGTTACATCGGCTCTCGCCTTGGATCCTCCTCGAGTAAATATGTTGATGTTATTCCCATCATCCCTAGATTATGCATAAATCCACTGTACGTTCTAATTTTTTTGGTTCCTTTTTTCCTGTATTTTTCCCAATAATGTCAGACAGTCTTCTGTCTCGTGGTCTATTGCACGACATTACATACATGTCGCAGTTGGAAGTGAACAGTCTCTTGCATAGTTTACTAGTTTTTGACAATTATGGGAGACTATTGGCCCTCTTCCTTGTCCAAATCCTCCTATGCACCATCCTCCACCTCTGAATCCACCTCCATCTGTATGCGGTGCATTATACTGGGGTATCTGGTTATACTACTCGTCATTATACTGTGGTTGCACATTGTTGTATAGTGATTGCATGGTATTGAATTGTGGTGGCACATTATTGAATTGCAGTGCAACTTTCCCTATCATCATCTCTGCTTGCACCTTGTAGGTGTCTAAATTTATCGCTCTCATCAATTCTACCATTCTACAGTCCTTGTCATCGTGACCCATGGATTAAAAAAAATTGCAGTAAGAACTTTTTTGCATTGTCTTATACTTCTGCATCATGGGACAATGATATGGATCATGCTCCTGTGTCTTACAAATTTCACACCACATTCCTTCTATAGGAAAGGGGTTTGGCACCCCTGCTGCCAAGTATTGTGCAAAGGTTGGACATTCATTCTTATGGTGTCCTTATGCCATGCATAACATGCACCATAAAACTTCTCTCTTCTCCTTCCTCTTATTATGGTTCAACTGAAATGTTAGGTTCTTCATATCCTCTTTCAGCTCTTCTATCACTGGATCTGGTCATTGATATTGGTTTTCTTCTAACTACAGGGCTACTTGCAAAGGCTTTTCGTGAGTTTGGAAATTGTGTTGTCTCAAAGGATTCTTCAAGTGTGGTAATAGTGAGTTCACAAATAACTTCCTATGTTTCATGTCAGTAATAGAGTACTTCAAGTTACCTTTTAGATGTTTAAACCTTTGATCAATCTCCCAGACAGACTCACCTGGGTTCTTCCTGATCTCAATCATTTTGTTCATATACTGTTCTTGTGAACTTGGCTTTTGAAATTCATTTAACAACAATGTTTTTACCTCCACAATGGTCTTTGGTTCTCCTACTCCTTGTTGACTGTTTACATCAAGGCTCATGTACCATTCTAGCGTGTGATCTCTCAATGTTATATCCAATTGCACCACTTTTGTATCCTTATCTGTGATTTTCTTTACCGCCCATATCTTTTCACAGATGAACAAATGCTTCTCAGGGTCCTTTGACGCCTCACCATGAAACTTTGGTAATATGATAGTGGAATTTACTCCCGCAATTTTGAAACTTTTTGAACTATCGCTTCCACGCGGTGTAGATAGTTGACTGCTACTTCCTGAAATTGTACCCCTAGTTGATTTTCCACTATTGGTCCCTTGACCTACTACACCTCTTCTACTAAAAATTGGTTATCTAAAAGCTTGTGTTCCTTCAGGTTTATTAGTCGCACATGGGGTTGTAGGTTCCACACTAAGTGTCATATAGACTAGAGTTTCATCTTATGTTCTTGACCCTAGACCTCTTGTTTTCCTTTTGTATGTTGCGCATTGGATTTTCTCAATCTTCTCCACATCCCAAAGATCCTCTACCTCTTCTTCATCGCTTGTCAATCCCTCTCTGTCGGCTATGGCCCTCTTTTTGTTATTCATCTTATACTAGTAAGGTTTACCACTGTGCGTCATTCCATATCTTTCCATTATCTGCTTTATCTGGTCCTCCTCCACCATGATCAGGTCCATTGCCTCCTTTTTCTTCCCCTTATCCAAATCCTCGTCCATATCTCATATCCATGTCAGTGCTCCCCCCCCTTCCCCCATGTGCACAGAGAAGTTTAGTTGTTTGACTCCATGGTCATCACACCTTTGTCATATAATAAAATCTCGATGGAAGTATATAGTGATCTTATGTACCTACCTCTAGGTCCCTTCAGAAAATACCTCTCTGCAGCAATGTACGAATTCGTAGTATCAACTGCAAATTTAGTGATAAACCCTGCAATAATATTGTCTAACCAAAAATATATTTCTTGCATGAATTTATTATTGAATTGTTGCAACTGCGTGATCTCCATACGATGCCACTCTACCTGTATTATCCGATTCATAGGATGGGTTTACTTCAACCTCAATAGCCACTCTTGTAACAGATGCAAAAATTCATAGAAAAATATTTCAGGCAATTCACTATACACATATTTGTCGAGATATTTGCGCGGTGTATATTTATGGTTTATATTGTCCTTCTGCGCAAACTCAAGTTCCTTTGTCCTTAACCATATTTCAATATCCGAATTTGTTGGATTCCATGGCCTGTACATTTCCTTCTACTTTTTTCATCCTCCATGTTGTTCTTCAACATATCCCTCCCAATATATCCTGCACAGTTCCAACTGGCAACATAACCATTTTTTGGAAGTTTGGGCTGACCTGGGTTCTGATCTCAAAGGTTTCCAACAAAACCCTCAAACTGTTGACCCTCCTGGTAAACCAAAAGGTAACATTGCGCACAAAGTGCACAACATAGTCTCACCCGAGATAGCTTATGGGGGATTTCATTACTCAGATGTCTGCAATTAGGGAAGGGATAGGGAATGTGAAGTGTGTCTTTTTCTTATGCATCATATTTATTATTCATCCATCTAGACATGTTATTCATTCATCAAGGAAACCATGCATGCATGTTGTAATAATCTAAGCTAAACATCCATTCTTTAACTGATAAATAAAAGAAATAGTAAAATAACCATTCACACACATTAACACAACATGGTTACCATGGTTCACCCCGCTAGGGCTACGTCCACAAATATTTGGATCTTATGCTCTTTTATTCATAATTCTTCAAAGATAGTGTCATGCACATTACATTCTCCATGATTAAAACCAAAAACTATGACAAGTTCAATCTGTGAGGCGGACTAGACCACACCAGGCTCCACATGCTATGACCTAGCCCTAAAAAAACCAACCTCCTTAAACCTTTCCTCCTACTCTCTATCTCATTAACCAACCTCTACTAGACTTCCTAGGAATTTATTTATACTACTCTATTGGCTCATAGCCATTACAATCATATGAAAAACCCTAACCCTAACATGGCTAAGTTTGTCTGTATGTGTGTCGTGTTGCTTTTCCTCGGTCTTTGGCATGTTGCTTTTCCTCCATCTTTGGCATGTTGTTTTTCCTCCATATATGGTGTGTGCTCCAAAATTGGATTTTCTCCCCAAAATAGGCACGCGCCAACAATATGGCACCCTCATAGTTATGTGATGCAGTGTTTGGTTCTCTTCTAGAGCGCATGGGAGTTTCATGGATTTGCATGATTGATTCCTTTCATTATTGGGCAAATTTGAGAGAATATCGAGATGAGGATGCTATGTGGTAGGATGGATCTCCTTGGTTGAGGATCATGTATATCAGTAGATCATCTTCTTGGTTAGCATAGGATCTGTATTCTATTGGAGGTGGTGATTGGGAGATTGGTGAGAGACTCCTTGATGGACATATATTGTATTTACTTGTTCCATTGGTTGGTGGTCTTCAGGAGATTCATGGTGTTGATGTCTTACAGGAATATACTTTACAGGGAACTGCAGTTCACATATTGATTTTGGATCTATGGATATGAGTGCTTGGTAGTCTATAGTTTGATGGAGTTGAGATCTTAGTGGAGTGGTTGCTTGAGGAGTTGACCGAGGATCTACTGCACATGATCATTCTACTCATAAGGATCATTCGAGTGGCATGTGTGGTGATCACTTGGAGGGATCATGTTTTGAGGGGATATTACTACATGTCACACAGGCGGATATGGGACCCTAGGATCATACATTGATTGATTCAGTTATTGGTTGAGGACAAGAAATATTTGAGAAGGAAGGATTGTAATGTCCCCATTTTTGGATTTACTTATGCTACAAATTGGGATGCATGTGAGAGTAGCCAATTGAGGGTTATAGTGAGATCATGATGTATTGAGGAGTTTTATTGGGCTTGAATCACATTATTCATCATATTTCATCATCAGGATCCATTCCGAGCAACTTGTCTTTGGTTTCATTGCATTCCAACAATTTCTGTAATTTTGAGTTATTATTGAGCATATTTTAATTAAATTCACTAAGGATGTCATTTTGGGCATATTATGTGAAGAAACACATTAGTGTAATATCTCATCAGAATTGGGTGGAAAATATCTACAAGATAAGATGATAAAAAGTGTCTTTCAGTGGTCGGAGAAGCCATAAGGGAAAATTAATCACTTTTAGAGCAAAAAAGGTGAATTAATTAATAAAGTAATTTTATGAAGAAATATTAAAAGTAAATTAAAAGTCACTTGGAGAGAAAAGATGAGAAGGGGTATAAAAGAGAGATATGGGATTATATTCTCTCATTATGTTGTTTTATCTTTTGATGTTTGTCTTCTTAGCTAGAGAGCCCATGGTACTTGGGGGTTTTGAGGGTTTTGACTGAATAAACCCTAGAGATCAAAAAGGGAGTGAAATATTCTCATGTTCTTGATCCAAGCTTGGTCAAGGAGGTCAAATATTCCTCCCTCACCAATCTACTTCAGTTTCTATTCAGTTCAGAGGTAGTTTGAGGAAGCAAGGGGAAATTTTAGTGGTTTCCAATAGGTTGGGCACATTATTGGAGGAAGGAGGGTTCAATTTGCTTAGAGGTGACTAGATATTCAACAAAGATCCTTTTAGGGGTGGTTTCTACCATCCTAGCACCTTTTTGTATCAATTTGTGAGGGAATTCTTTAACAT
Source organism: Picea engelmannii (assembly GCA_009831015.1). NCBI lineage: Eukaryota > Viridiplantae > Streptophyta > Pinopsida > Pinales > Pinaceae > Picea > Picea engelmannii. The sequence goes on from ML776549.1 coordinate 1,257,823, forward strand.
ATTCATTATATATTCTAGAGGGGCATATTTCTCTTCAGGAGGGTGTACTATTCTTAGGGGATATAGTGACTTAGAGTGGGATATCACTCCCAACAGATAGGATATTCTTGATAGGGGTTTTCTATCCCTCGATATAAATTTTGAAAGTTGTTCTCAGTGATTTGGAGGCCCAAGAAGAGGAGGTTGAATTCTTAGTTTCTTCAAGCAAGGAGGGTGCACTTTGCATAGAGAAGACATCACCAATAGCAAGGGAAAATGTTGGATCTTAGAGATATTTGGTATCTATCTTGGGGAGGTTTTTGTAAGACTATACCTTCATATGACTTTTGTACTTTGGAGGCATTAGCATCCACACTAATTATTCTTCTATCTATGATCCAAATCTACTCTTCTATTATATGGAGGTTAGTTATATAATTAAATAAAATAATATCTGAGGTATTTGTGGCTATCTATTGTGTTTTATCTTGTTATGTATCTATTTTTGTCATATATATATCATTTACTTGATGAAAACACAATAAACACCATCATCTTGAACCCTAACACAGCTCAAGATGACTAAATTTGCTAACTGTTTGACAAAATACCACAACCCAAAAACAATAAAACTTAACATGTTCCAAGAAAAACCACTTGGGAACATTAAAACAACATGGACAACTACCAAAGCTAGATTCTCAACATGTGAGTATCACAACACAACATCAACCAAACCATGAATCAAGTAATAAATGACGTTCTCGATGAGTGCATCATCTTATTATACTAAAACCATGCCCACAATCGACTCATACATAACAATGTATAACAAGAAGTCACGAGTATGGTGAGGTGGACTAAGGAGGGGGGCAGACCCTTAGTGAAACCCTTAGTGATCTTAGCGTAGTTAGTGATAAAACGATGAAGGAAATTCAATTTTTCTTGAATACTCTGAAGTTGATGTATGGTACACAGGGGAGGAAATTGAACTATTTCCTCAACCTTAAAAGGGTCCCCAGTGATCCCTTTGTTTGACACGATAAAACCAAAGTGACACAAAAAATGCATTTGTGCATATTAAGCTAGATGAGATAATAACTACATCGTTGAAACACATGATGGAGGTGATCTAGATGATCAACTCTATGATAGGAATGAGCATCTAGACCATCTAAATATGCTTCCACAATGTGTTTTATGTCATTTAAGGAAAAATACATGGTCCACTGGAAATTTCCCCTGGCATTTTTAATACCAAAAGATATTTTCCAGTACGCGAGCATTCCCCAAAGAAAAATAAATGTAGTTTTATGTTGGTCCTTGGGTTTAATTTGAATTTGATTATGGCCAGAGAATATGTCCATGAAGGAGAAGATATCACATCTTGCACATTCATCGATAAATGACATCGGTTAATTGTCTTTAGGGAAAGACTTATTCAAATCCCTAAAATCCATGCACACACGGATGATTCCCTTTTCTTGTCAACCAGAAAAGGGTTTGAAACCCATTTTTTAAGTGGAACCAGATAGATGAACCCCGCTCTGAGCATCTTCTCTACTTCAACATTTATGGTTGTTGCCTTCCTAAGGTTGACCAGTCTCAACTTTTGTCAAACAGTCTTAGCATTTGGGTAAGTATTTATTTCATGTTCAACAATTCAAGGGTCTATCCATGGAATCTCTTCATGGCACCAAGTGAAAACGTTGCAAAACTTCTTAAATAAGGCAGTGTAATCGTTGAGCTCTTCGGTCGAATAATCTGCAACAATGAACACATTTTCTATGATGTTGGGATCATTTGATATGTTAATAGGGATCATTTCATAAATATTTTCCATGTTCCCTTCAGCATAAACACCATATTTTACTAAAGGGTTCACAGACCTATCAACATATCCCATATCTATGGATTTCCAAAAATAACACCATACACATTTAATGGAACCATCACCATCAAAATCTACTTCATCATTATAATACATTTACCTAAAAAAAATTTCCTTACACTTATACTAAATGCACAAGTCCTAAATCTTGTTAAGCCAACACATGGAATAGAATTTAGTATGCACAAGTGTAATAGATTATGATTCTTCACTACTTATTTCAAGGTGATATCTTGTTAAATACTAGTATCAAACATTATTGTCGTAAGATCATTCTTAATTTGGATCTCAATGGAGAATATCTTGTTATGCTCGGGATAACTAGCATGCATGAATACTATCAAGGAAATGCCTCTGTTGCACTATTTGGTATAATTGATATTTATTTTTTCCCTTGCTCTATCATGATGAATTTTTTTCATTTCTATGGATGCAACCTTTAACATTCATCCTTTGGATGTCCCCTACTATTGTTATATTTATAAAAAGTATTGCATACCTATACACGTTATATTTTATACGTGAGCTACTTTATTCATAAACTTAGTGATCTAATGACTCACATGATCACTAAGCCAGTTGAGATTAGTTGTCCATATTCATGATTCATCACCAAGGTAGTTGAGAGTGTTAGTTACATGCATTAACGAATGGTCACTAAGTTAGTGTGGAGTTGTATTAAAAAAAAAACACCACTCATCCCCCCCCAACCCCCATCACTTGTTGATCTATAATTAAGGTCGGACTGATAGTCTATACAATTACAGATCAGATGGCATTAGAGAAAGTTCATTAAGGACCTTGAAAAATTTTCCATGGGTAAAACATTGAACATGGAGAAGCTATAATATTTGATATACTTCAAAAGATAGATTCAAGAGGAAATCCAATATTGGATACAAAGAGAAGATGAGCTAGAGAAATATATTTCCAAGTGCCAAGACTCCTTCACTGCCATGAGGGAAGAAAAAGACAAGATCATATTGCATCTCTTGTATTTGGGGGATAAATTCATTGAGATATATAATTGGAAAGAGGAGAGGTTCACCGAGGTCACTGCTCACCTATATCATGACTTGGAAATAAAGGAAGAGGCCTTGAAGAAGCTAGAAGCAGTTTTCCAAGAGACCAAGCAATCCCCTTCCATTTCCATTGTCGATGCTAGTACCATGATAGAGGAAAACATAGTAAACTCACCTTACAATACCCTTGGTGACTTTGACAAGAACACTCGAGGCACCATTTCCAAGATCATGAGGAAAATGGGCTATGATGGCCAAGGGATAGACAAGAAATGCCAAGGGATTTTGATTCCCATTGTAGCTCAGTAGAGGCCGAAGCATGAAGGCCTTGGATTCAGTGGATAAGAAGCCAACACAAGTGTAGCTCAAACCACTTTCGTCAAGGCAAGATGAACCGGGAAAGAAGCCATGTGAAACACGCCACTCAAATCTTCTTGTAGAAGCTTGGAAGAGGGAAACAAGGGGATGATTCCACCATACATATTCACTCCAATGCTTAGGGGACCAAGAAACCAAGCCGACAATCATTCTCACATACTAAAAAGGTATGGATTAGCTTGTTTTTGTTGCAAGAAAATGGGTCATAAGGCTAGAAATTGTTGGCACTCTAGAAGGCCAAGTAGCCCGTGCAAGAACTATTTCCAATACTGCAGATTGACTAGACATTAGGAGGCCAAATGTTGGAGGATTCACCAACAAATCCATTCTAAGAATTAGACAGCCAATAATAAATCTTGGAGACTTAAGGTCAAGGGGAAAGAGGAGTTTTTGAAACTTGCATCCCAAGGAGTGATGGTTTTCCAATGACCTATTGAAGTAGTGAATGTCATCCAAATCTATGAGAAGGACAATAGGGTTATGCCAAAGGTAGCTCCTACTAAGATCTTTTCTTCCATCCTAGAGTGGAGGCATCCTTTCTTTGAGATTTGTCTGAGTTTGCTTGTTGATAGGAGAAGAAGAAAATTGGAGTTGAATATTTTGGGGACCAAAATAATGTAAATGGAGATTTGTGATCCAAATATGATCCTTGCCTAAATTCTTTCATAAAATTGTAATAAACTTGTAATTATTTTTTTCATTTCATTTTGTCTTTTTTGGAAAAATTGGAAGTGGAAACTAACCATGTGACGATTGGCCTTACAAAGGAAGCACAATAAAATAATGAAGGTTTCAATCTAAGGGAAACGAAGGGAGATGGAAGATAACTTGAGGGAGTACAATAGTATAAATGGAAACTCTAGGAGTGCAACCTGCTCGAAGTTTGGTGGACTAAGGAGACAAGGGGTCTGTCCACACTGAGTGAAGGTGTATTTGAGTCATGATTGTTTGCAACTTTGTATTTTTAGTAAGTAAAAATACACAAATATTATGTATAGCTCGCCCTCTTTGATTTTCTCCTACTTATAATAAAAATCCCCATCAAATGTTAAAATCTACATGTAATGATTTTGATTTCATGACAATGGTGTGGGTTTATTAAATTCTCATATGTTTGAACACTCTGCGCAATGGAGGTGTCATCTATGAATGCATTATTTGTTTTTTCTATGGGTTGTAGTAGGTTGTGAAATGTGTTTACAACCTACAAGATTCCTCTAGCACAAGTCATTTTGTTTTTCCCGTCTTAAACTCAACAATCGATCGATTTTGGAGTTCACCTCTTGTCGGTCATTATTACCTCAGGAAATCATTGGCTAACAAAACGTTGTGACCCAATACCATTTCCAAGTGGTGAGCATCAACGTGCAACTTAATTTATAGGTGAAAGCATGTGATCGCAATGAAATTGATATATAGAAACAATGTTTTCTGATATGGTCTAGTTTTCCCATAATTTCCTACATTACATTGGGAACTATGTACAACTAAGGTACCCAACGCACGGTGAAAGAAACACATGTTATCATGTAGATAATTATTTTAATATGTGAACTGTAAATTTCTCAACGGATCTATTACTTGCCTCCAATTTACTTTGTTGGATGGGTCAAACAAAGAGTAGTTGGGTCTATTGCTTTCCTCGGAAATTTATATCATCCATTGAATAGAGTTGTAAATGGATACAATTATGGACTTGAGCTTTTAAAAAAATTATTGGAATATACTTGTGATTGTTGGTGTTTTAAATGGGCAAAGTGTTGGCTAGTTTATTGGCAGAATTTCACTTCAATAGATGAAGGACAAATTAAGCGTGTTCTTAGCCTGAAAAAAAGAAACAATTGAATTCTGCATTAAGAATCTATATTGGTGATTGTGTGGAATATCAGTCCCTCAATTACGGATCACTTGTAATATGCATTCTATTATCAATCAATAAAACATTATTTCCCATAACATATTTGTCGAATTGATGAGAGTTATGACCTCAAATCAATATTTTTAACTCTAAAATCCCATACTTTTAGATCAAAAACACCAAAATTTACCCTTGAATTAAAAAGTGGTCCTATTGGTAGCACCCCTTTTTTCAAGGTCAAATGACAACTTTTTGTAACCATGGCCTCAAAACTCCATAATTTTGCTAAAAAAAACCTTTACATTGACTCTCGAATCGAAACGTGGTGCTACCAACAACACCCTTTTTTTCGGGGTTAAAATTATAACATGTTTGAATCCACGGCCTTAACAATTAGTACCAATGCAACATAAACCTTAAAATCAACTATTGGATCAAAAAATGGTGCTACCAGCAGTGCCCATTTTTTTGAGGTTAAATTTCCAACTTCTTTGTTACCATGTCCTTAACAACTAGTACTACTACATCCAAAATATTAAACTCAACCATTGATGTTACATCTAAAAATGAGAACTCCAAAGGGCTATCGTTAAGTAGGTAGCTATTGATGAATTGACTATCATTTTCTTGTATATGTATTCTCCAATATTTTAGGATTTGTAAGTGCATTTCAACCCTGGGTTTGCAGATGCCCCAACCATCATATGCATATTATGAATGGTAGTTTTTGACATGTATTTTTGTATATGTGATTAGAAATATTTGGTGTCATTATTGGTAGTGTCCATTTTAATTATAACGATATTATTTGTCAATATTAAAGAATAATAAACTTTCACTCTTGTTATATATATCATATCTGAAATCTACTAATTTGATTTAAAAAACAATTCAAATATGAGGTCATGCATCTAAGGTATTGCACTTAGAAAAAATTGCCAATTTTGTTTGTGTATTTTTTCTATGATCGTGAATATACATTAAAGTTCTTGGCAACTTGACTTCATTTCAATATATTATAAACTTGTTTATATTTATAATGGAGAATTTAAATCATTTTAAATCCAATCAAAATATATCTTGGTTTTTAGGGCAGCAACATAGTTTGTATTGCAAATCTCATAAGTTTTGGTAGGTTGTGCAAATTGAATCTAGAACAATGTCATTTGAAAGAATATTCTTTTTCAATTACAATCTAATATAGGATACTTTTGAGAGATATGCAGTGAGTTATGGCATATCAAAATTTCCATTTTGAAACTATTATTTTTATGGGAAAAAATAACCTAAGAGTTGAAGTTGTTGTAACAAAAGTTCACTCACCATAGAAATATAAGATTCTATCTTATATGGATTACTATAAATGGTACTTTCTAAGTCAATGTGAGTATCATATTGGAATGTGTTCTCTACAAGAGTTGTAGAAATAATCTTCTTGCATTGCTCAGTAACTATGCAATCAATGTTTTCAATTATCATTACTACAAAAGGAGAAAGAGCTACAATGTGAGGAAGAAAAGGAAAATTTAGTTGTGGAAAATAAATCTCTTCCACTTTATGATCAATTTTCTTGTAAATAGGATTTACAAGAGGTTAAAAACATCTCACATCTTATCTTTCACACATAATTTTCTCTTCACAAGGAATATTTGGTTGTGCATAATGAGGAATATCCTTGTAAAGGGAATTTAAGAGAGGATGTAATCATTGAATATAATGAAGAATAAGAGGATCCTCCCCTCACAAAAAATGTTAATTCCACACTAGTGCCAACACTCTTCTCTTTAGCAAAAATGAATTAAACTACAAAGATCAATATTGTGATAATCACAGGTCCAAGATCCCATTAAGAAAACACTGCTTATCACCAATATCAATATTTATTGCAACTTTGATAAGAGAGTGAATGTAGTGGTACCAAGTCAAAGGTGTGTACTACAAAACAAGAGAGTGAATGTAGTGGTAACAAGTCAATTGTATATACTACTGGACTCTACCTTACCTATTTCTCTATAGAAATTTAAATTCAAGTACTAGTTGTATATATAAATAGTTATTTCTTATGATTTTATCTTAAAGCATATTACAAATATATCTTATGATTTTATCTTAAAGCATATTACAAATATAGAGAATGATATATTCCTAAAAAAACCAATGATAAGAATACTAGTGGATGCAATTCATATACTTATTGCATTTGTTAGTCTCATCAATTTATATAGGATATTGATGACTCAATATATTAGTAATGGTCATTTTTGTATAATCACACTCATTCTATTATGTAAGTAATTAATAAGTGATTAGAAATATGATTAGAGTTATCTTTGTGACAAAGTTTTATTAAGAAGCGGGGCTAGGTTGTTGTAACAACCATGTTTCCCCAAGTTTGTAAATATAATTATATGGGCCAAGAGACTATATCCAAACTCAATATGTGTGAATGTTTAGTTTGATGGACCTTTGCATAAAAAGGTCAATGAAAGTAAATTATGTTATTTACTAGAAAATGGATAAGTGTTGCATGACTGCTGGAGAGGGGGTGTGCTAAGAGAGACCACGAATTCTATGAAAAAAACCCTTAGTAATCTCAGCGTAGTTAGTGATAAAACGATGAAGGAAATTCATTTTTTCTTGAAGACTCTGAATTTGATGTATGGTACACAGGGGAGGAAACTGAACTATTTCCTCAACCTTAAAAGGGTCCACAGTGATCCCTTTGTTTGACACAATAAAACCAAAGCGACAAAAAAAATGCATTTGTGCATATTAAGCTAGATGAGATAATAGCATCGTTGAAACACATGACGGAGGTGATCTAGATGGTCGACTCTATGATAGGAATGAGCAGCTATACCATATAAATATGCCTCCACAATGTGTTTTATGTCGTGAAAGGAAAAATACATGGCCCATTGGAAATTTCCCCCGGCATTTTTAAGACCAAAATATATTTTCCAGTATGTGAGCGTTCCCCAAGGAAAAATAAATGCAGTTTTGTTTTGGTCCTTGGGTTTAATTTGAATTTGATTATAGACAAAGAATCTATCCATGAAGGAGAAGATATCACATCTCGCACATTCATTGATAAATGGCATTGGTTAATTGTCTTTAGGGAAATCCTTATTCAAATCCCTAAAATCCATGCACACATAGATGGTTCCATGTTTCTTCTCAACCGGAAAAGGGTTCAAAACCCATTTTGTAAGTGGAACCAGATAGATGAAACCCGCTTTGAGGGGCTTCTCTACCTCAACATTTATGGTTGTTTCCTTCCTAAGGTTGATTGGTCTCAACTTTTTTCAAACAGTCTTAGCATTAGGGTAAGTCTTTATTTCATGTTCAACAATTCGAGGGTCTATCCATGGAATCTCTTCATGTAACCTAGTGAAAACGCCGCAAAACTTCTTAAATAAGGAAGCGTAATCGTTGATCTCTTCAGAAGAATAATCTGCACTAATGAACTCATTTTCTATGATGTTGGGATCATTCAATATGTTAATAGGGATTGTTTCAAAAATATTTTCCATGTTCCCTTCAACATAAACACCATGTTTTACTAAAGGGTTCACAGTCCTATCAACATATCCCATATGTATGGATTTCCAAAAATAACACCACACACATTTAATGGAACCATCACCATCAAAATATACTTCATCGTTATAATACATTTACCTAAAAAACTTTTCCTTACACTTATACTAAATGCGCAAGTACTTATTCTTGTTAAGACAACAAATGGAATAGAATTTAGTATGCACAAGTGTAATAGATTATGATTCTTCACTACTTATTTCAAGGTGATATCTTGTTAAATACTAGTATCAAACACTATTGTCATAAGATCATTCTTAATTTGGATCTCAATGGATAATATCTCGTTATTCTCAGGATAACTAGCATGCATGAAAACTATCAAGGAAATGCCTCTGTTGCACTATCTAGTATAATTGATATTTATTTTTTCCCTTGCTCTATCATGATGAATTTTTTTCATTTCTATGGATGCAAACTTTAACATTCATCCTTTGGATGTCCCCTACTATTGTGATAGTTATAAAAAGTATTTTATTCCTATGCACATTATATTTTATACATGAGCTACTTTATTCATAAACTTAGTGATCTAATGACTCACTTGATCACTAAGCTAGTTGAGATTAGTTGTCCATACTCATGATTCATCACCAAGGTAGTTGAGAGTTTTAGTAAAATGCATTAATGAATGGTCACTAAGTTAGTGTGGAGTTGTATTAAAAAAAAACCCACCACCCATCCCCTCCCAACCCCCCTCACTTGTTGATCTATAATTAAGGTCAGACTGATAGTCTATACAATTACATATCATATGGTATTAGAGAAAGTTCGTCAAGGACCTTGAAGAAGTTTCCATGGGTAAAACCTTGGACATGGAGAAGCTATAATATTTGAGAGACTTCAATAGATAGATTCAAGAGGAAATCCAATATTGGAGACAAAGAGCAGATGAGTTAGAGAAATATATTTCCAAGTGCCAAGACTCCTTCACTGCCGTGAGGGAAGAAAAATACAAGATCATATTTCATCTCTTGTAGTTGGGGGATAAATTCATTGAGGTAGATAATTGGAAAGAGGAGAGGTTCACCGAGGTCACTTCTCACCTATAACATGACTTGGAAATAAAGGAAGAGGCCTTGAAGAAGCTAGAAACAGTTTTCCAAGAGACCAAGCAATCCCCTTCCATTGCCATTTTCGAAGCTAGTACCATGACAGAGGAAAACATGGTAAACTCACCTTACAATACCCTTGGTGACTTTGAGAAGAACACTTGAGGCATCAGTTCCAAGATCATGAGGCAAATGGGCTATGATGGCCAAGGGATAGACAAGAAATGCCAAGGGATTTTGATTCCCATTGTAGCTCAGTAGAGGCCCAAGCATGAAGGCCTTGGATTCAGTGGATAAGAATCCAACACAAGTGTAGATCAAACCACTTTCATCAAGGAAAGATGAACTGGTAAAGAAGCCATGTGAAACAAGCCACTCAAATGTGCTTGTAGAGACTTGGAAGAGGGAAACAAAGGGATGATTCCGCCATCCATATTCACTCCAACGCTTAGGGGACCAAGAAAACAAGACGACAAGAATTCTCACATACTAAAAAGGTATGGATTAAAAAAATTTTGTTGCAAGAAAATGGGTCATAAGGCTAGAAATTGTTGGCACTCTAGAAGTCCAAGTATCTCGTGCAAGAACTATTGCCAATACTATAGATTGACTAGACATTAGGAGGTGAAATGTTGGGGGATTCACCCATAAATCCATTCTAAGAATTAGACAACAAATAATAAATCTTGGAGACTTAAGGTCAAGGGGAAAGAGGAATTGTTGAAACTTGCATCCCAAGGAGCGATGGTTGTCCAACGACCTATTGAAGAAGTGAACGTCATCCAAATCTATGAGAAGGACAATATGGTTATGTCAAAGGTAGCACCTACTCAGATCTTATCTTCCATCCTACAGTGGAGGCATCCTTTCTTTGAGATTTGTCTAAGTCTGCTTGTTGATAGGAGAAGAACAAAATTGAAGGAGTTGAATATTTTGGGGACCAAAAGAATTTAAATGGGGAGTTGTGATCCAAATATGATCCTTGCCTAAATTATTTCGTAAAATTGTAATAAACTTGTAATTATTTTTTTCATTTAATCTTGTCTTTTTTAGAAAAAATGGAAGTGGAAACTAACCATGTGATGATTGTCCTTACAAAGGAAGCACATTAAAATAATGAAGGATTCAATCTGAGGGAAATGAAGGGAGATGAAATAGAACTTGAGGGAGTACAATAGTATAAATGCAAACTCTAGGAGTGCAACCTGCTCGAAGTTTGGTGGACTAAGGAGACAAGGGGTCTGTCCACACTGAGTGAAGGTGTATTTGAGCCATGATTGTCTGCAACTTTGTATTTTTAGTGAGTAAAAATACACAAAGATTATGTATAGCTCACCCTCTTTGGTTTTCTCCTACTTATAATAAAAATACCCATCAAATGTTAAAATCTACATGTAATGGTTTTGATTTCATGACAATGGTGTGAGTTTATTAAATTCTCATGTGTTTGAACACTCTGTGCAATGGAGGTGTTAGCTGTGAATGTATTATTTTTTTTTCTATGGGTTGTAGTAGGTTGTGAAATGTGTTTACAACCTACAAGATTCCTCTAGCACACGTCATTTTGTTTTTCCCATCTTAAACTCAACAATCGATCAATTTTGGAGTTCACCTCTTGTTTGTCATTATTTGATCTGCAAAGATCTTTTAATGACTGTGGTTGAGTTTTTAATTGCATGTGTTAATTAACCATTTGAGAAGATTAATGAAAGAATGAGGAAATAAGAGGAATTATGACAAACATATACACATATGAAGATCTAAAATGAAGAAATAAACAACAAACCATAACAAGAGAATTGATAACGGAGTTCGGCACAACGTTGCCTACGTCTCCGGGCCTTTGTCTCTGTGGGGGAGGCTTATTTATTTATGTTCAAAGCTCAAAAAATACATCGCAACATTGAAAATTGGCTACAAGACTGATCTGGTCATGTTCTTCCAGATCTCTAGAACCCAACAAAAGAAACGGCACGCAAAATGGATGACCGGAGCTCCCAGAAATGGCTTGCAAGCATCTACTCCTCAACAACTTCCCTGCATAAAAATGGCTTTGGCTTGGCTTCCCTTCAGCATAACTCTTCTCTGACTATCCTTCATGGCCTCAAACAKGCATAGTTTTTATAGATCTGAAGTTGGTTATCCATCCCCAACTTCCTCCCAAAATCTGGCCTCCAAAAATGCCCAATATCTCCCAAAAATGGATAAAATCCATTAGTTACAGGTATAAAATCAATAAAATCCACTAAACATTGGAAAAAAACCACTTTTGTATAAAAATGTGCAGTGTAGCCCCCTAGGGCTGGGCACGCGCCCTCAAAACAGGGTCATATGTGCTTTATTTGGCCAAGAGCTAGCCCAAAGGGCTAAGCGCTGGCCCATTCTTGCGCTGGCTCCTGGTTCTTGGGGCTCTGCATAGATCCTCGGCCTAAAAACAAACCCGAGCCCTGAGGGATAGGCCCCACGATATGCATTGGTGGTTACATGGTGGCGCGGGGTCCAAGGGCTGGCCCTTATCCAAACTCCTGCATATGGTGCCCGCGCCCTCGGGTGTATGGGTGTTACACGACCACGGTTGAAACCCTTAGCCCCAGCCCTTTCCGCCTCCAACTTATCTTTTAAACAAACTTAAATATATTATTTTCCATATAAATATTAAGAACTAACAGTGGCACGGGTGGTTAGCCCGGTCCTTCCAGTCCGTAGCATGGTGGAGGTCAGGGGTTCGACTCCAGTGGAGACCCCAAAATTTTACACAACGATGGAGAGCCAACCAGAGGGTGCCACGTGGCAGCCCATGACTGGGCCACGTGGCACCTCCACTACCAATCAGAAACTACCACTTGTCAAACACTGGTTTGTCTGCCTGTATGCCGAGGTGTCTGCCCAGTCAGCTTGTTGACGTCATCCCATGCCACGTGTCACCCTTATAGTGGTGACACATGTCACGCTCGGACTAGTCCAACTCACCTGGCGTACACCCTGTCACCTGCCACGTGTCTTCTCCAAGAGATGCCATGTCAGTTGTATGGCCTGTACACTCAGCCTGCCATGTGGCACTGTACGGACTGTACGGACTGTACAGTCACCCTTTTTTTTTGCCTATTTGGGTTTTCGAACAAAATGCGATATCTTTCACATACAGAGCCCGTTTGATGAATTAAATATATGGTCGGAATTAAGAAGACGAGACAGACGAAATGGCGCTGGTTTCGTCGGATTCTGAGCACTTCCATTTTTGAGCCTTTTTTAGCCCTGTCAGGCTCCTAGATCCAATTCTGGATCACACCTCCCCACTAAAAGACCTTTTGGTCCCCAAAAGGTTACTGACCAGTCAACAAGCTCAGGATAGGCCACCTGACTTGTCCTCTGTCTCTGAACTCTATCATGTGCACCTGTCTCATCAAGATCAATTGTAACACAATCATGACAACTGACAGTATATTGTTATCCATTTGAACCTTGTTACATCTTACTGAAGCCACTATCATCCATGTAGACAACATTACTAATGATAGTATCAAAAAGACGACTGCAAATGAGCTGATATACTTGAAATATTTGCACGACATGAGCTTATCTTGAAGTAACTTATGATTGATTTTCCATTCAACAATCATTTCTTGTTCTTGCTTAAGATCGATTACTTCATTTGAAACAATTATTGGTTTGATGCTTGCTTGCACTGCCTTCTTTAATTGTTCCATTGTTTGAAGTGTTTTATTTTCCTTAACATGATGAGCATGAACCACATAATCTTGACCTGCTTTGGTTAATTGATATTGATTTTTTGTCTTGTAGAAGATTGCCTTATGATCATATAAATATGGACTACCTAAGACCATTCCACATTCTCTTAATGGCACTACATCACATGTTACTTCGTCCACATACTTAGATGAAATTGCAAATTTGATTGTGCACTTCTTTGTTATGTGCATTTGATGATGATTGCTTATCCATTTAAGTGTGTAAGGCTTATGATGCAGTTGTGTTTTTAACCCCAATTGCTTAACCAATTCTTCTGAGATTAGATTATATTGAGATCCATTGTCGATTAATGTGTCTATCTTAGTGTGTCGCATGATTACCCTTATATGAAACAAGTTGCTTCTACAATCAATGCCTTCACCAATTTTACCTGTCATACCAACCAATGAGATCTTTGATTCATCACCTGAA
>ML776549.1:1273788-1296962 GCA_009831015.1 Picea engelmannii
AACTTCCTCCCAAAATCTGGCCTCCAAAAATGCCCAATATCTCCCAAAAATGGATAAAATCCATTAGTTACAGGCATATAATCAATAAAATCCACTAAACATTGGAAAAAGCCCACTTTTGTATAAAAATGTGCAGTGTATCCCCCTAGGGCTGGGTGCACGCCCTCAAAATAGGGTCATATGTGTTATATTTGGCCAAGCGCTAGCCCAAAGGGCTAAGCACTGGCCCATTCTTGCGTTGGCTCCTGGTTCTTGGGGCTCTGCATAGATCCTCGGCCTAAAAACAAACCCAAGCCCTGAGGGATAGGCCCCACGATATGCGTTGGTGGTTACATGGTGGCACGGGGTCCAAGGGCTAGCCCTTATCCAAACTCCCTCATATGGTGTTCGCGCCCTCGGGTGTATGGGTGTTACACGACCACGGTTGAAACCACTAACTTATCTTTTAAACAAACTTAAATATATTATTTTCCATATAACTATTAAGAGCTAATAGTGGCGTGGGTGGTTAGCCCGATCCTGCCAGTCCATAGCATGGTGGAGGTTGGGGGTTCAACTCCGGTGGAGACCCCAAAATTTTACACAACGACAGAGAGACAACCAGAGGGTTCCACGTGGCAGCCCATGACTGGGCCACATGGCACCTCCACTACCAATCAAAAACTTCCACTTGTCAAACACTGGTTTGTCCACTTGTCTGCCGAGGTGTCTGCCCAGTCATCCTATTGACGTCATCCCATGCCACGTGTCACCCTTACAGTGGTGACACATGTCATGCTCGGACTGGTCCAACTCACCTGGCGTACACCCTGTCACCTGCAACGTGTCTTCTCCAAGAGATGTCATGTCAGTTGTACGGCCTGTACACTCAGCCTGCCACGTGGGACTGTATGAACTGTACAGTCACCCTTTCTTTTTGCTTGTTTGGGTTTTCGAACAGAATGCGATATCTTTCGCATATGGAGCCCGTTTAATGAAGTAAATATATGGCCAGAATCAGGAATATGAGATGGATGCAATGGTGTTGGTTTCGTCGGATTCTGAGAACTTCCATTTTTTAGCATTTTTTAGCCCTGTCAGGCTCCTGGATCCAATTCTGGATCATTATTCCCTCAGGAAATCATTGGCTAACAAAGTGTTGTGACCCAATATCATTTCCAAGTGGTGAGCATTAGCGTGCAACTTAATTTATAGGTGAAAACATGTGATCGCAATGAAATTGATATATAGAAACAATGTTTTCTGATATGGTCTAGTTTTCCCATAATTTGCTACATTGCATTGGGAACTATGTACAACTAAGGTACCCAACGCACGGTGAAAGAAACACATGCTATCATGTAGATATTTATTTTAATGTGTGAACTGTAATTTCTCCACGTCTCTATTGCTTGCCTCTGATTTACTCTGTTGGATGTATCAAACAAAGAGTAGTTGGGTATACTGCTTGCCTCAGAAATTTATATCATCCATCGAGCAGAGTTGCAAATGACTACAATTATGGACTTGAGCTTTTGAAATTTTTCTTGGAATATACTTTTGATTGTTGGTGTTTTAAATGGGCAAAGTGTTGGCTAGTTTATTGGCATAATTTCACTTCAATAAATGAAGGAAAAAATAAGCGTGTTCTTAGTCTGAAAAAATAAACAATTGAATTCCGCATTAAGAATCTGTATTGGTGATTGTGTGGAATATCAGTCCCTCAATTACAGATCATTTGTAATATGCATTCTATTATCAATCAATAAAACATTATTTCCCATAACATAGTTGTCAAATTGATTGCTCAATAACTATGCAATCAATGTTTTCACTTGTAAGATCTTATCTTAAGCATTGAGTTATTGAGCAATGCAGGAAGAAGAGTTGTAGAAATAGTCTTGCTACATTTCACAATAACTATGCAATCAATGTTTTTAATTATCATTACTACAAAAGGAGAAAGAGCTACAATGTGAGGAAGAAAAGGAAAATTTAGTTGTGGAGAATAAATCTCCTCCACTCTATGATCAATTTTCTTGTAAATAGGATTTACAAGAGGTTAGAAACATCTCACATCTTATCTTTCACACATAATTTTCTCTTCACATTGAATCTTTGGTTGTGCATAATGAGGAATATCCTTGTGAAGGGGATTTAAGAGAGGATGTAATCATTGAATCTAATGAATAATAAGAGGATCCTCCCCTCACAAAAAATGTTAATTCCACACTAGTGCCAACACTCTTATCTTTAGAAAAAATGAATTAAACTACAAAGATCAATATTGTGATAATCACAGGTCCAAGATCCCATTAAGAGGACACCACTTATCACTAATATCAATATTTATTGCAACTTTGATAAGAGTGTGAATGTAGTGGTACCAAGTCAAAGGTGTGTAGTACAAAACAAGAGAGTGAATGTAGTGGTAACAAGTCAATTGTATGTAGTATTGGACTCTACCTTACCTATTTCTCTATAGAAATTTAAATTCAAGTAGGTTTTATATATACATAGTTATTTCTTATGATTTTATCTTAAAGCATTTTACAAATATAGAGCATGATATATTCCTAAAAAAATCAATGATAAGAATACTTGTGGATGCAAAGCATATACTTATTGCATTTGTTAGTCTCATTAATTTATATAGGATATTGATGACTCAATATATTAGTAAAGGTCATTTTTATATAATCACACTCATTCTGTTATGTAAGTAATTAATAAGTGATTAGAAATATGATTAGAGTTATCTTCGTGACAAAGTTTTATTAAGAAGCGGGGCTATGTTATTGTACCCTTGTTTCCCCTAGTTTGTAAATATAACTATATGGGAAAGAGACTATGGGCAAACTCAATATGTGTGAATGTTTAGTTTGATGGACCTTTGCATAAAAAGGTCAATGAATGTAAATTATGTTATTTACTAGAAAATGGATAAGTGTTGCATGACTACTGGAAAGGGGGTGTGCTTAGAGATACCATGAATTCTTTGAAAGAGATGGTGAAGGGGACCAAGAATGGTTGCGTTAACCTTCACCATACCAGTGCTTTACTGGGTTTAATTTCTCAAGATCATAACAAACCTATGACCCAGAAATGAATTACAGTCATGCTGGTAGGTGGGAAGACCTCCTCAAGAGTTAATGAGGGGATGGGGCAGAACACCCATTTGTAAGGCTTTCATACCTAACCACGGACTGGGGATTCGAGCCACACACAATCTTGTTGAGGAAGGCAAGAAATAAAGTGTGGTGGGAAGAGAAAGTCCTGCGAAGAGTGCAAAGACGAGAGCCTAAGCTATTGGGTCCGAGGAATGACTGAGAAAATGGGAGTGAGTCATGATCCTAGAAAATAGAGACTGATCCAGGAGAAGGAGAGTAACCTTCATCCCTATCTATTTCTGTATTGGGAGAAAGAGAGTATCCTTCATCCATAAATTCTGTTGAGCTGGAAGAAAGAGATTGAATCTCAAAGCATCATGGGCTAAGCTCGGGGGTGGCCAGTGGTAAAGCCATTAGGAGTTACTGAGCCTATGGTTGGGTGGAAACGAGCACCCCTTTCAGCAGTCACAACACGCCCTATGGTTCTGATAAGTGTTTTCATTCCTTGTGATTTGAATTGGAAATAATGGATGCATGTGTGTATTTATATATCTATAAATGGTTTCTGTATTGAAATGATTAAGTTATGAGTATGCATTCATTCCCTTGAGAAATTATGCTTCTACTTGATTTCTCCATATGCTACAGTTTAACCCCTCAAAGGAACTTTCCCCAGAGAATTACATCACAGTTCCAGATTCGGAGCAAGCCTCTTGGCATTGCTATCGTTTCGGTAACCTCACGAGTTTACCTTGCCCTGTTTCAGAGCTTATAGTTCTGCGAGTTAGGGAGGCATTTCCTTCAGACCAGTAGTCTAAGAGACTTTGAACTCGTGCCCGAGTCCTTAACCAAAAACCCTGCTAAGAGTAGAGTTCATAGCCTAAGAGTCATCTGAAGGTCCATGTGACCTGGTTCTAGGAACACTGCGCTAAAAGGAGTTATCCCATGAAGGTTTAGGAACTTCAGGAGTTCAAATCTTTGAGGTGTCAAATTTCACGTTAGTCAAAGTTACCCAAACTACCAGAGTAACGAGAGTTGCAGATGACTTAAGAACTTGACAGCGGGGATGGAAACGAGCCGTTCATGAGGAGAATCTATCTCAACTATCAAATTGACTAAAATACCCACTGGATTTAACGATTCAAACACCAGTCGCTCGATTAAATCGATGGTTGGTAATCATTGTGGAGCGCAAAGGTGAAATTAGCAGACATGCTAGTTCATGACCCACAATCAACAAATGTCGTTGATCTCATTGGGAATGGAAGATCAATGATCAGGATTAGATAGATTTGGGCGAGCAGTTCCCAAATCGTGGAGATTGCACCCCGCAATCATTATGAACCGTCGATCTGTGAATGAAGATTGTGTAAGTTTTAAACCTGTGAAGTAAAGAAATGCATATAGATTCTTAACCAATACATAAATCAATCAATGGTTGATACACAGAGTACACAGAGATTTTATACCGGAAACCCTCAATAGGGAAAACCTTTCTTATTTTCATTATATCGAATTTCACCATTCTCCATACAATATATATAATGTTTTTAGGTATTCCGTAGATACCAAAACCCTAATCCCTTAATCCGGGATTAATTTACAAATCCGCTAAAAATAGCAAAAACCACCCAAAAAAAAAATTCGTGGTGCTGCCCCAAACGTTGCGCGTAACCAAGGGAGGGCATACCTGCCCCCTCTGGGACCCCCCTAGGAAATCACCCGACGCACACGGTAGAGATATAGGTGAAGGGATCGTCAGACGCAGTTGTCGTATCTGACGTACCCACACACACACACATGCAAAGAATATAACACATACCCAACAGATTGATGGTGGGGAATTATTGCGGAGTGCAGAGGAGAAAATAGAATACATCCTAGTTTTCAACTTGCAATTCACCAATGACGTTGATCTCGTCGGGTTGGAGGATCAACAACCACAATTTGACTGAGTTGGACAAGTAATTTTTATATTTACAGAGATTAATCTCTCTGATAAAGAGTGAGCACGTTGGGGCCCTACAATCACTATTAAGCATCGATCGACGAACAAATCGATATTGGTTGGATCATGACCGTCAGACCTAAAAACGTTTCTAGGTGGATAGTTGTGAGCTCCTTTGGAGATCCATGGAGTAACGGAGTCCGTCTGTGTCGTAGATCTGAGAATTGGGACACGTGGCATAAATATGTCTGTCGACTTTGGGTGTAAGCACTCTGAGAGAAAGTGAATGGGGAGAGGTTGAAACTCCCAAAGGCCAAAGGGCCGAAGTGATTTTCAATCATCGATTTGTGGGAGACACACGTTGAAGGATCATATAATTAGGGTGTAAACACTTCAGGAGAAAGAGAGTGTAGGGAGGTTGACACTCTCGAAGCCCGAAGAGTCGAATCAGATCTGAGCCATCCAAGCCAAAGGGACAGGTGTCGTAAGATCCTTCACTTTAGAGGAGAGTCACTATGGGATAAAAGGGGATGTGTTGAACAAGAAACTCCTGAAGGCTAGAGAGTCGGATTCCATCTGAGTCATCCGTCAGCTGAGGACAGGTGTCAACAGATCTTCCATTTTGAAAGATAGACACTTCAAAGGAAAGTGGGGTCATGAGAGTTGAGAAATCCTGAAGTACATTGTGACCGTTGATTTGAAAGAGACACACGTCAACAAATCATCAACTTCAGGTGAAATCACTTTGGGAGAAAAGGTGGTGTGAGCGTCCGAGACTCTCAAACACCAAAGTCCCGAAGTGGACCCGAGTCGTTGAGTTAGATGGATGCGTGGCGTCTGATCTGGAACTTCGGGTACAGAGTGCTTCAGAGGAAAAAGAGTTGGAGTGCTCGGAACTCTCGAATGTTGAAGTCCCAAAGAATATCATAATCGTTGATCACAAGGGACGTGTGGTGCTCTATCTGTAACTTAGGGTACAGTAATTCGGAGGGAAAAGGTGTAGGGACATTTGAAACTTCTGAACACTGAAGTCCCGAAGTAAATCAATATCGTCGAAATCCCTAAGGACACGTGGCATCGGATTGTGAACTTCGGAGGTTTGCCATTCTGGAGGATTTGTGTGGTGGTTGTCTTGGCGCCTGTTGTCTTGGCGTCTGGTCATAGCTCATGGTCATATGAAAATATAGGGGGATAAAAGAATCTGAAGATCTTGGGAGAGGATATCTTCCTGCTCTAATCTCGTTTCAAAACATGAAGAATATGGATGGAAAGCTTTGGAAGAGAAGAATGGAATAGAGACCCCTTAATGAGGGTATTGTTCTCTCAAGAAGAATAAAAATTTTATGCCCCATTGTGGGTGTGTTACAAGTTGGTATCAGAGCATGGTTACAACACTTGGCCTTCTTGGGCTCATGGACGAGTTGCTTAAAAACCATATATAGAGAACCTTTAAGAGTGACACCCTATCTTACCTCTTTCTTAAAGAGTCTGGTTAAACTTTATTGAAGAAAAAAATGAAACTTTCTACTCTGTGTGTGCATTTAAATAAATTTTAACTATGTATTGTTCATAAACTAATAGACTATTGGCTAACAACAAGTGTTTTTTCAGCACTCAATCATTCAATAAATCATGGGAAAATTTCATGTCTAAAGGATGGTGACGTGCTATGAAGTGGGGGATGACTCCCACAATAAAACCCTCAGGATTTGGATGAAACTGAAAGGAGCTTCACAGATGAATTACAGAGTTGCAAGGCCGATAACAATAAATTTATAGAGGAGCAAGAAAAACAAACATAAATTAATGCAGTCTTGTTGTAAATCTTATCCGACATATAGAGTCAACTGCAGCATGAACTCGCAACCAGTCATGTGGACCGACGACATGTGAAGAGAAGTCAAAGTCACCTGAGATCTGAAAAGATGTCCATAAGTGACCATACTAGGAGAAGTACCTCGAAGAAGTTCCAACCTGAAGGCAGGGGACACTCATCGTGAGAGTCCTCTGGAAAGGATGTTGGCAACTCCGAGGGATCTTCTAGTACCAAAAATAGCTCACAGTCTCATAGGAAAGGAAAGAAGCGAAGCATTCCAAAATTCGTGATCCTAAAGAGTTCAAGAAATCCAAACCACCCTCTTTCAATGGAGAGATTAAGAAAGGGGAAGAGGTTGAAACTTGGCTGCTTGGTTTAAAGAAATACTTCAGATTCCATGACTACTCTAAAAACTTGAAGGCTCGAATAGCCATCTTCAAACTGAATGGAAAGGCTTCCATTTGGTGGGAAGACCTTAGGAATGTGAAATGATTCCATGAGAAGGACTTTTCATGGAAACATTTCGAGAAATACTTCAGGAAGAAGTATCTATTTGCGAAATACATGGATGGGAAGACTAAGAAGTTCTATGAACTCATACTGGGACAACTCACCATAGATGAATATGTCAATAAATTCCTTTAGCTACTGAGGTATGTACCATACATAAAGGATGAAAAGGTAAAAGTGTAGCTATTTATTAGTGGGTTACCTCAGACCTACCGGGACAAGATTTAGTTTGATGAACCAAAGACCTTAGAAGAGACCATCTGGAAGGCAAGGTATTGTTATGAACAGTTTGGGAGTAAGACAAGACCTCACGAGGATTAGAGGAATAAGAGTAGTTTGGGATTCAAGAAGAAGGGGTTTAAATCCTTAAGATTTAAGAACTATGGGAAGGGTTCTAGGTTGAAC
Source organism: Picea engelmannii (assembly GCA_009831015.1). NCBI lineage: Eukaryota > Viridiplantae > Streptophyta > Pinopsida > Pinales > Pinaceae > Picea > Picea engelmannii. Next base: position 1,281,557 of record ML776549.1, read on the forward strand.
CTTCCTACTAGAAGTGTGTATCATCAAAATTTCCCCTCTCAGAGTGAAAATAAACCTTTTGAGGAAGTCCCAACAAAGATTGATAACCCAAAGAAAGAAACCTTAAAATGTTCGGGTTGTGGAGAAGAACATTAGTTGAGGGATTGTCCACAAAGACAATAGAACAGTAGGAGAGTCTACAATATCCAAGAATCTACAACCATCAATGATGTGGCTAGGATCATGCCACAAATTTATGCATCCTTGGACAATAATCAAGCCAACCACCAAGCTTCAGTGGTGGAGATGGAAAGTATGATCGCCAACCATATAGTTTCTATTTTAATTGACCCTTGTTCTAATTTGAGTTATGTGGCCCCTCAGACTGTTGACAAGTGTAAATTGCAACCAGTTAGACATCTTAAGTATTGGTTGGTACAAATAGCCACTGGGACCAAAAGAAAAGTAGCATATGTCATACCAGCTTGCCAATTCATCATGGATGGATTTCCCACCCAAGCGACCCTTAACATACTTCCCCTGTGATCTTATGACTTGTTGATTGGTATGGACTAGTTGGTTGCTTATAAAACTAAGTTGGATTGTTACCATAAAACTTTAGAATGTGTAAATGAAGAAGGGAGAAACATAACCCTCCAAGGGATTCAGAAGCCTATCTCAGTGAGACAAATATCATCCCTTCAAATGAAAAAGTATTGTAGAAAGGGGTGTCTGTTATATGAAATACAAGTGTTGTAATCTGTTGAGGATGACAAACCGAACCTAGAGGACCACCCCATATTAAGAGAATATAAATACATGTTTCCATAAGAGGTACCATGTCTACCTCTGAGAAGAGACATTGAATTCTCGATAGAACTTGCACTAGGAGTAGTGCCAACATCTAGAATGCCCTATAGGATGAGTACACCAGAGTTGGTTGAGCTCAAGCTACAACTAAAGGATATGATGGAAAAAGGCTACATCCAACCCAATGTATCTATGTGGGGAGAACCTATCTTGTTTGTGAAAAATAAAGATGGCACACTCTGACTGTGTATAGATTATAGACAACTCAATAAGAAAACCATAAAGAACAAGTACCCCTTACCAAGAATCGATGACTTGTTCGACCAATTGGGAGGTTCTTCCATTTTCTCGAAGATTGACTTAAGGTCTGGATACCATCGAGTCTGAATTAAAGATGAATACATCCACAAAAAATCCTTCAGGACAAGGTATGGTCACTATGAATTTGTGGTGGTGCCATTTGGGTTAACCAATTCCCCCGACACTTTTATGTGCTTGATGAATAATGTACTCAACAAATTTTTTGACAAATTTGTATGGGTTTTCATTGATGATATCCTAATATACTCCGATAACATAGAGGAGCACGAAGAACACCTTAGACACATACTTCAAGTACTAAAAGAGCATCATATCTACGCTAAGTTTAGCAAGTGCAATTTTTTCCAGAAACAAGTCCATAACTTAGGCCATGTAATTTATAAACAAGGGGTGGTAGTAGACCCTGACAAGATCAGATGTATTATGGAATGGCCTACCCCAAAGGATGTATCTGATATTAGATCCTTCATGGGCTTAGCAGGATATTATAGAAGGTTCATAAGATGGTTTTCCAAGATTGGTTGTCCAATCACTGCCCATTGGTTGTCCAAGATTGGTTAAATTCACTTGGACATCAAAATGTGAAGAAATATTTCAGGAACTGAAATAGCTTCTGACCCATACGTCCATGTTGAAGATTGCAGACTATGATAATGACTTCCTTGTGTGTACATATTCTTGCAAGGAAATACTTGGAGGAGTCCTTATGTAATAAGGGCGTGTAATTTGCTACGAATACAGAAAGTTGAATGAGCATGAAATCAATTATGTAACCCATGACCTAGAGTTGGCTGCCATAGTGCACACTTTAAAAATGTGGAGGCATTACCTCCTGGGTGGGAGATTCATGCTTATGACAGACCATTGTGGGTTGAGGAACCTGTTTGATCAACCAAAACTCAATGCCATGAAATCTTGGTGGATGGCTCTCCTTAGTGAGTTTGATTTTGAAATCAAACACATCAAAGGAAAGGAAAATAGGGTGGTCGATGCAATTAGAAGAAGTATAAAAATGATTCACCTGGCAGCAGTAAGCACCTCTGAAATGGATATCAAGGAAAGAATCAGGAATGCACAAGAAACATATGCATTCTTCAAGACTGTGACCTCATACCTAAGGCAAGAGCCTACAGGCATAAAGTATGAAGGCTACCATATGCTCGATGAAGGCATGCTGACCTACAGAAACAGATTGTATATTCCAAAATGTGATGACTTGAAGAGGTTCATAATGGATGAACTACACAAGAGACCATATATTGGTCACCCGGGATATCAGAAAATGATCACGACCACTAGGAAACAATTCTATTGGCCTAGATTGAAGAAATACATAGATGACTATCTAGCTAAGTGCCTATAATGCCAACAAGTTAAGGAAGAACATCGGTACCCAGTAGGGTTGTTAGAACCCCTACCCATCCAAGAATGGAAATGGGAAACCATCTCCATGGATTTCATCACCGGATTACCAAAATTGACCAAGCAAAATGATTCCATCATGGTCATGGTGGAAAAACTGAGTAAGTCTGCTCACTTCGTTCCTGTCAAGTCAACTTGCAAGGAAATAGATATTGCCAACATCTTCATGAAGGAGATATTCAGACTGCATGGCATGCCTAGGGAAATTGTATCTGACAGAGACACCAAATTTACTTCAATCTTTTGGAAATCCTTAATGGCTGGTTTTGAGACTAAATTGTTGTTAAACACAGCCTATCAACCTCAAACTGATGGACAGATAGAAAGAGTAAACCAAATATTAGAAGACATGATAAGGATGCATGTAATGCATCAACCTAAGAAGTGGGAAGACTACCTACCATTGGTAGAGTTTTCCTACAAAATTGGTTATCAATAATCCTTGAAGATGAGTGCTTTTGAATCCCTCTATGGTATACAATGCAAGATTCCAATCAGTTGGAGTAATCCAGTGGAAAGAATTACAATTGAACCCGACATGCTGAAAGAAATGGAACAAAAAGTGATTCAGATAAAGCAAAGTATGAAGATTTCTCAGGATAGACAAAAAATTTACGTCAACAGAAAGAGAACTTCCAAAGAGTTCAAGACAAGAGACCATGTCTATCTCAGAGTTAGGCCCAGGAAGAGCTCCCTGAGAATGGGATCTTGTGCCAAGCTGGAACCTCGGTATTGTGGACCCTTTGAGGTCTTATATAGAGTGGGACCTGTAGCCTATAGGCTAACACTCCCTCCCACAGTAAATGCACACAATGTTTTCCATGTTTCATTATTGAAGAAATATGTACATGCTTCTAATCATATAATCGATTGGTTTGTGATCCAGGTGGATCCAGAGGGAGAATTCCTACCAGAACCTCAATGCATACTAGACACGAAGGAAACCTCACTCAAGAACCTAACCATTGCACAAGTCAAGGTGCAGTGGAAACATTTTGGCCTAGATGAGGCTACGTGGGAAGTGGAGGATGCCATGAGATAGGCATATCCATTTTTGTTTACTTTTGTATATACAGAGAACATTGATAGATAGAACATCGAGGACGATGTTCCTTTAAGGGGGGGGAATTGTAACACCCATGTTTCTACTAGTTTGTAAATATAATTATATGGTCCAAGATACTATGGCCAAAATCAATATGTGTGAATGTTTAGTTTGATGGACCTTTTCATAAAAAGGTCAATGAGTGTAAATTATGTTATTTACTAGAAAATGTATAAGTGTTGCATGACTGATGGAAAGGGGGTGTGCTAAGAGAGGCCACGAATTCTATGAAAGAGATTGTGAAGGGGACCAAGAATTGTTGCGTTAACCTTCACCAGACTAATACTTTATTGGGTTTAATTTCTCAAGATCAGAACAAACCTCTAACCTAGAAATGAATTACAGTCAGGATGGTAGGTGGGAATACCTCCTCAAAAGTTAATGAGGGGATGGGGTAGAAAACCCATCTGTAAGGCTTTCATACCTAACCACGGACTAGGGATTCAAGCCACACACAATATTGTTGAGGAAGGAAAGAAAGGAAGTGTGGTGGGAAGAGGAAGACCTACGAAGAGTGAATAGACGAGAGTCTAAGATCTTGGGTCCGAGGAAGGACTGAGAAAATGGGAGTGATTCTGATCATAGAAAATAGAGACTGAGCCAGGAGAAGGAGAGTAACCTTCGTCCCTATCTATTTTTGTATTAGGATAAGGAGAGTAACCTTTGTCCCTAACTTTTGTTGAGCTAGAAGAAAGAGATTGAATCTCAAAGCATCGTTGTCTAATCTCGGGGGTGGTCAGTGGTAAATCCATTAGGAGTGACTGAGCCTATTTTTGGGTGGAAACAAACACCCCTTTCAGCAGTCACAACATGCCTTATGGTTATAATAAATGTTTTCATGCCTTGTGCTTTGAATTGGAAATAATGAATGCATGTGTGTATTTATATATCTATAAATGGTTTAGGTATTGAAGTGATTAAGTTATGAGTATGCATTCGTTCCCTTGATAACTTATTCTTCTACTTGATTTATCCATATGCTTCAGTTTAACCCCTCGAAGGTGCTTTCCCCAAAGAATTACATCACAGTTCCAGAGTTGAAGCAAGCCTCTTGGCATTGCTACCATTTCAGTAACCTCATGATTTTACCTTGCCCTGTTTCAGAGCTTATAGTTTTGTGAGTTAGGGAGCCATTTCCTTCAGACCAGTAGTCTAAGATACTTTGAACTTGCACCCGAGTCCTTAACCAAAAACCTGGATAAGAGTAGACTACATATCCCAAGATTCATCTGAAGGTCCATGTGACCTGGGTCTAGAAACCCTGTGCTAAAATGAGTTAGCCCATGAAGGTTTCGAAACTTCGGGAGTTCAAAGCTCTGAGGTGTCAAATTTCATGATAGTCAAAGTTACCCGAACTACCGGAGTAGCGAGATCCATAGATGACTTAAGAAACTGACAGCAGGGATGGACGTGAGTCGTTCAACGGTAGGAGAAGCTATCCCAACTGTCAGATCGACTAAAATACCAACTGGAGTTAATGAGTCAAACACCAACTGCTTGATTAAATCGATGGTTGGGAATCATTGCAGGGCGAGAAGGTGAAATTAGCAGACATGCTAGTTCACATCCCACAATCAACCAACGTCGTTGATCTCGTTGGGAATGGAAGATCCACGACCAGGATTACATAGAGTTAGGTGAGCACTTATGAAATCGTGGATATTGGACCCCATAATCACTGTGAATTGTCAATCTGTGAATGGAGATCGATGGTGGGGAATCATTGTGGAGTGTGGAGGAGAAATTATGAGCGTGCTAGTTTGCAACGCACAATTCACCAACACCGTTGATCTCGTCGGGTTGGAGGATCAACGACCACAATTTGAATGAGTTGGACAAATACTTTTCAAATTTGTAGAGATTGAGCTCTCAGATAAAGAGTGAGCATGTTTGGGCCCCACAACCACTGTGAACTGTCGATCGAGGAACAAATCGGTATTGGTTGGATCATGACCGTCAGATCTAGAAAATTTTCTAGGAGGATAGTCGTGAGCTCCTTTGGAGATCTGTGTCGTCGATCTGAGAACTGAGACACGTGGCGGAAATCTGTCGAATTTGGGTGTAAGCACTTTGGGAGAAAGTGAGTGGGGAGAGGTTGAAACTCCAAAAGGCCGAAGGGCCGAAGTGATTTGTTGTCGTTGATATGTGAGAGACACGCGTCGATGGATTGTCGACTTTGGGTGTAAAAAATCTGGGAGAAAGCGAGTGTGGGGAGGTTGACACTCCCAAAGCCCAAAGAGCCGAAGCAGATCTTAGTCATCCAAGCCAAAGGGACAGGTGTCTTCATATCCTACACTTTGAAGGAGAGTCGCTCTGGGTTAAAAGGGGATGTGTTGAACAAGAAACTCTTGAAGGCCGAAGATCCAGAGTCCATATAATTTTTCCATCAGCTGAGGATAGGTGTCAGTAGATCTTCCATTTCGGAGGATAGCCACTTTGGGGGAAAGTGGGGTCACGAGAGTTGAGAACTCCTTAAGTACATTGTGACCGTCGATTTGAAAGAGACACGCGTCGATAAATCATTGAATTTGGGTGAAATCACTCCGGGAGAAAAGGTGGTGTGAGCGTTCGGGACTCTCGAATGCCAAATTCTCGAAGTGGACTTGATCCATTGAGTTACATGAACGCGTGGCGTATGATATGGAACTTCGAGTACGGAGTAGTTCAGAGGAAAAAGAGTTGGAGTGCTCAGAATTCCTAAATGCCAAATTCCCTAAGAAGATCATAACCGTCGATCACAAGGGATGCGTGGTGCTCGATCTATAACTCCGGGTATGGATTACTTCGGAGGAAAAAGGTGTAGGGGAATTTGAAACTACTAAACGTCGAATTCCTGAAGTAAATCAGGACCGTCAAAATCCTCGAGGAAACACAACATCGGATTGTGAACTTCGAAGGTTTTCCACTCTGGAGGAATTGTGTGGTGGTCGTCTTGGCACATGTTGTCTTGGCATCTGGTCATAGCCCATGGTCATATGAAAATATAGGTTGGTAAAATAACTCGAAGATCTTGGGAGAGGATATCTTCCTTCTCTGAGATCGTTTCAGAACATGGAGATCGTGGCTGGAAAGCTTTGGAAGAGCATAATGGAATAGAGACCCCTTAATGAGGGTATTGTTCTCTCAAGAAGAACAAAATTTGTATGCCCTGTTGTGGGTGTGTTACAGTTGTGCATATATACACAACAAAGTTTGTAACATAATTATCTTGTTTGTAATCTCATGATCTAATGTTTGAGTCATCATTGACTTATCACGTTTTTAGTTGACAGTTTTTTACTACTCATATTAATGACTCATCACTAAGTTAGTTAGGTGTTGTTAGTCACACTCAGTAATGACTCACCACTAGGTCGGTGGAGAGCTGCAAGTTGGGATTTGTATTAAAAGTGGTCTTCCATTTAACTTGTTAATGTTATACAACTTTTATCTTTTAGTAAAGAATTGCATGGAGATGCATTACTCTATGTTTTAGGAATTGCTAGTGCATTCTAACTCATGGGTGTGCAAATTTCCCCAACCCTCATGTGTATATTGTGAATCATAAATTATAATAGATGTACAACCTTATTTTTATATATCCCATTATAAATATTTGGTGTAGTGGTAATGCACATTTTGGTGTATTCCCTATCCTTATTTTGGTTACTTCAATTGAATGTGCTATCGCATGATCCCATAAAATGGCTTCTTTTGTACCCCACCTCTATCATTTATCTTCTTCCCTTCAATTGAATTAGCACTTACAACATTATTAGGCTTCCTACAACTATTCTATCCTCTACTAAATTTTCCTTTTGACATGGATCTTCAAGAGTATATATGTCAAATATCTCAAATTCTACCTAAATTACCATTATTAGTCAACCAACAAACTTGGTCACCATCTTTACTTCCTTGTACATCACTTTGAGATAAATGGTGTAATAGTTGAACTTTATATGTAGGCATGTAATGTTTGGTTAGTCTTTAGTTGCAAGTTTTTCCATTATTATTCTTGCTCCTTCTAATAGTTGATGAGATAGAATGTGTCATTGATGGAGAATTTGAATTCATTCCATGTCAAGTCTTATGTGGCATCGAGAGTTTGTATGTGCTAACATAATTTATCCCAATATAGAAATCTTATTTGTACATGTGTGGAACTACAAAGGAATCTTCATATGTGAATTATCATACTTCATAAAAGGAATATAATTACCTCAGTAAATGTTCAATTCACATGTGTCAATCTGGCCATCAAAGAGTGAAATCTTCACCCTAGTTTCCACTTTTAGAGAGGAACCTAGGTTCAATTATTAACTTCCTCCAATATTGGATTTATTTTTTGTGTTTCTTTTAAAATATTGTTGTTGAATGGTATAATGCAATTTTTTTCCGAGGAAAACATTTTAGGCATTGATGTCCACTCGAGAAATACACTACATCCTACTTTTTATCCCATAAGCATGAGATTTGGTTTTACCTTTCCAGTGCCACACAAATATATAAAAATAAAATCTTGCTCACATGTACAAACTCTACCCCCATTTGGAATTGAAAATGTGACCTCCAAGGAGAAAATGCATGTTCTTAACTGTTAGGCCCACTCACAATGTACAAAATATTGAAATGTTTTTGGCATAAAACTAGTTACATGTCTAATAATATTGAGGGATTTGAACTTGGCACCTACTGGTGTGGAATTAGTTAAATATTCAAAAATATTGACAACAACCAGTTGGGATAACCATTTTATCTCTAGTAGAACGTAATGTTATAATAGAGGTTTCCCAATTCTACATTATTCTATGTTATCATCAACTGACCATCCATATATCTAAATTTTGAGTTAATGATATAAACTAAGATCCCCATTAGTTCAATAAATTATATAATTCATCCTTAGTTTCTTTTTATGTTTGGGGTTAAATTTGAAAAATAATTATGTCATGTTAATTTGATGCAAATTTGTGTGCTTAGTAGAATCAATGCAACTGTCACGTCCCCACAGGATGCCTGCCCAGATATTATGATCTTGCACCTCTTGAGGGTGTGTGGCATCGCGATGGTTCTCACTTGGTTTCTTGGCAACACCAAGGATACTTTTTTCAGACTACACCTCTTCACCTAGAGCATACCCATACTCTGTTATATTCTACGAGTGAGTCACACTCCTACTCTAGTGCAACTCACTTGTATACTTAGACAATTTGTTAACAATCTTAAAATTTAGTCATTTAAGCACACATCCATGAAACTAAGAGAACACTTGTGAAACAAATAAGATACATGCAAATATAGTGCAAGTGGAACAAGACGTACCTAACACCTGGATAAGTCTTATTATTGAAAAACAGTTACAATATGAGCATTACTGGATCGGTTTACAACTTGGGAAGAGTCGCACAACTCACCTCCCCTCACCGAGACACTCATACACATATTCCTCACCCCAATACTTGTTCATGGCAAGAACTTTCACAACTCCTAGAATGTGCCCCAGACATGTGCCCACTACATACTCACTATATCGTTTTTGTCACGAGACTTCACACAGACTTGTGGTTCTATATCATAGAATGCCTCACCCAGACCTGGTACAAGACTTCCCCAAACTCCAAAGTTACCTTGCATGTTGCTAGACTCAACCCAAAGAATTTCTCCCCAAATATGTTCACAAAATCACCTCAAGGCAGCACAAGTCCTCCCAAGTGGAGCGACTTGTCTCCTTGAGGGAGCTCGCCCCTCTCTGTCCAAATCTGCCACAAAACCTCAGTGTCGATCTTTCTCTCTTCCTTGTGATTCCTTAGTTGTGCACCCTTTCTCTTTTGTATGGAATCCAAATGTCACCTTCGTGAATCGTCACATCCTTTGGGTGTGTCACGCCCCTTTACAAACTGATGCACCCCTTCACGGACCCATGTGTCTAAATGAATGATCCAGATAATTTTCGGCACAAAATGAGAGCAGAGATATAATAAAGAAATGCATAGAGATATTGCAGATATTCAATAATATAACATAAATGTATCAGAGTGCAACCATAAACACAGATATACAGTAATACACGATTTCTAATAATCAGAGAAATGTACAGAGACTATAAAAATACAGAGTGAAAGACTCGCTAGAATGGTGGCATCTTATCTATGAGAAGAGATGTGATGGGTACTCACATTCGCAAGAAGATTATTACAATGAGGCTCTGAAGGCCTTTTTACAATAAACGGGAATGCCAAAATTCCTAGACATCCAAAAACCTAACCCTAGGAGATGAAGCGCCAAAAGTCATGTGGGCCCCATTTGGGTAAGTGAGTACATCAACTTCCCGGGGTCGTAACTTTTGCATACGATCTCTGTTTTAGGCGTGTGATAGATCATTGGAAAGGTATAATCGAGGAGATTCATTTTGGGGGATCAATTATGCATTCATATATCATTGAGAACCTCGATCTAAAAAAACCTTCATTTGGACCCTCAAAATGGCCCCGGAAGTTAAAACCTGCTAAAAATAGTAAATTGCCAAAATTGCCAGAAAACTATTTTGAGCCATTTGGAAAAGGTGGGTGGCCACCGATCTCCACCTGGATCAATCCTCCCTCCTTAGGAAGAAATGGTCTCCATTGCGTTGAGTTCCCGAGGGAGAGGGAAAATCATTTGTTGAATCTGCATCTTGGTGAGCTGCTTGTCTTGTTGGAGGCGTCGCGCTGCTTAGTTTGTGGAAATCTGTCATGAACCTGTTGCGGTTGAGGCTGCTCAACAAGTCGAGATACATGAGAGGACGATGTGCAAAAGGAATCTTTGCACTTTGTTGCAGCCTTTTCGACCTGCTTCTGTTGGATAGAAGGTGCTTAGGGCAAGGCTATAGTGGTTGCAATGTCCTTTTGTTCTCCTTTTGAACAGATTGTGAAGAAGCTGAGTTTTGCAGTATGAGATACTACCTTGCGGCACTTTTTAGGTGGAACAGTAGTTGGAACTACCTCTGGTATTCTGTAGAGATGACCCCCCAAAGTAACAATGACACTATGGGGTTGAGACTCATAAACAGCATGGTGTCTCCACATATATGGTTGGCCCAAGATAACATCACAGACATCCAGTGGGGCAACATCACATAATACCTCGTCCTTGAAGGGATGGATGTCGTATGACAATCGACATTGCTGGTTGACACGAAGATCTCGTCCTTGGCGAAGCCACCTGATGTTGTATGGTTGCGGGTGTGGTGATGTCGACAATCCCAACTGTTTGATGACCTCTGCTGAGATGAGGTTATTCTGGCTTTCGCTATCAACAATAAAATGTAGCGGGGTCCCCTTCACCCACATCTGTGAATGAAAAAGGCGCTCCCCCTCTTCAGGATCTGTTGGTTCTTCTGGTTGAATTGTTGAGGTCGCAACAATAACAGTGGGGTCTGCATCGATAATCTATATTTTACCATTATTTTCATAATCAGATTCTAAATCAAGGTTTGGCTCCTTGTCTTTGATCTCGGCCACCAATGACTGTTTTGAGCAACATTCATCGGTGTTGTGCCAAGGGATTTTATGGAACTCGAACCATTTTCCGGTGTCCTTCTTTGTCTTCCCGTGACCCTTCTTTTCTTGTGTTTTGGACTGGTTTTCAAGAGACTGCTTGTTAGGGTCGTCTTTTTCATACTTTGGTTGTTGCGGATTTGCAAACCCGAATTCCCATTTGTTCTGGTGCTTAAATTTTTTCTCAATTTTAACAGTATATCGATAAGCAGCACCGAGTGATGAGATGTCCAGAAAATCCATTTCAGTTTGGATGTATCTATGTAGAGCCCCACGGTATTTCAGAACCAAATGTCGCTCGGAGTCTTTGATACCCAGCTTGGTGCACAAGGTATGGAAGGTATTGGTGAACTCTGGAACTGCTTGGCCCCTCTCTTGCCGCAGTGTGGTCCATCTCATGTACTGGTACTCATAGTTTCCAATAGGGTAATACTATTCCTTTACCGCATCCACAAAAAAATCCCAAGTGGGATCGACCCAATATATTCCAGACTCCTCTGTGGAAATTTTCTCCCAGTAAGTTTCCCACCAATGTTTGACATGAGGGAGAGCTTTAAGGAGTGAAAAGGTGATCTTTTCTTTGTCGAAAAATTGTGAACAGAGAAATAACCTTCCAGCAGAGTTAACCATTTTTCTAGGGCATCTACATCTATTTGACCTTCAAATAAGGGAATATCAAAATTAACCTGTACCTTGAAAGGCAAGGTGCCTCCAAAGTGGCCACTTGATGAAGATGTTCCTGATGCTATCGGCAGGTGTTGAAGGATGTGGGCAAAATTCTCCATCATTTCGTCCCTCTGTCGCGTGAGAGCTTGCTCAAGCAATAGATTGATAGGATCGTCTGCTCCATCATTTTTCTTTTCTTCAGCCATTGAGGGTTTCTTGGGTGTGCGAGAGAGATTGTCTTCAAGAGAGACAAGCTCGAGACCCAACTTGCTATACTCCGACCTTGTTGGGGACATGCACTGAAAAAAAAACTATCAAGAGCAGCCTACTCTGATACCACTGATCTGGATTATTTTCGGCACAAAATGAGAGCGGAGATATAATAAAGAAATGCACAGAGATATTGCAGATATTCAATAATATAACAGAAATGTATCAGAGATGCAACAATAAACACAGATATACAGTAATACACGATTTCTATTAATCAGAGAAATGTACAGAGACTATAAAAATATAGAGTGAAAGACTCGCTAGAATGGTGGCAGCTTATCTCTGAGAAGAGATGTGACGGCTACTCGAATTCGCAAGAAGATGATTACAATGAGGCTCTGAAGGCCTTTTTATAATAAACGGGAATGCCAAAATTCCTAGACATCCAAAAACCTAACCCTAGGAGATGAAGCGCCAAAAGTCATGTGTTCCCCGTTTGGGTAAGTGAGTACATGAACTTCCCGAGGTCGTAACTTTTGCATACGATCTCCGTTTTAGGCGTGTGATAGCTCGTTGGAAAGGTATCGTCGAGGAGATTCATTTTGGAGGATCAATTATGCCTTCAGATATCATTGAGAACCTAGATCTCGAAAAACCTTCATTTGGACCCTCAAAATGGCCCCGGAAGTTAAAACCTGCTAAAAATAGTAAATTGCCAAAATTGTCAAAAAACTGTTTTGAGCCATTTGGAAAAGGTGGGTGGCCACCGATATTCACCTGGATCAATCCTCTCTCCTTAGGAAGAAATGGTCTCCATTGCGTTGAGTTCCCGGGGGAGAGGGAAAAGCATTTGTTGAATCTACATCTTGGTGAGCTGCTTGTCTTGCTGGAGGCGTCGCGCTGCTTAGTTTGTGGAAATCTGTCATGAACCTGTTGTGGTTGAGGCTGCTCAACAAGTCAAGATACATGAGAGGACGATGTGCAGAAGGAATCTTTGCACTTTGTTGTAGCGTTATCGACCTGGTTCTATTGGATAGAAGGTGCTTGGGGCAAGGCTGTAGTGGTTGCAGTGTCATTTTGTTCTCCTTTTGAACAGATTGTGAAGAAGCTGATTTTGTAGTATGCGATACTACCTTGCAACACTTTTTAGGTGGAACAGTAGTTGGAACTACCTCTGGTATTCTGTAGATATGATCCCCGAAAGTAACAATGACACTACGAGGTCGAGACTCATAAACAGCATGGCGTCTCCACATATATGGTTGGCCCAAGAGAACATCACAGACATCCAGTGGGGTAACATCACATAATACCTCGTCCTTGAAGGGATGGATGCCGTATGACAATCGACATTGTTGGTTGACATGAATATCTCGTCCTTGGCAAAGCCACCCGATGTTGTATGGTTGCGGGTGTGGTGATGTCGACAATCCCAACTATTTGACGACCTCTGCTGAGATGAGGTTCTTCTGGCTTCCGCTATCAACAATAAAATGTAGCAGGGTCCCCTTCAACCACATCTATGAATGAAAAAGGCGCTCCCCCTCTTCAGGATCTGTTGGTTCTTCTGGTTGAATTGATGCACTCACAACAATAGCAGTGGGGTCTGCGTCGATGATCTGTCTTTTACCATTATTTTCAGAATCAGATTCTAAATCAAGGTTTGGCTCCTTGTCTTTGATCTCGACCACCAATGACTGTTTTGAGTGACATTCATCGGTGTTGTGCCAAGGGATTTTGTGGAACTCGCACCATTTTCCGGTGTCCTTCTTTGTCTTCCCGTGACCCTTCTTTTCTTGTGTCTTGGACTGGTTTTCAAGAGACTGCTTGTTAGGGCCGTCTTTGTCATAATTTGGTTGTTGCGAATTTGCAGACCCGAATTCCCATTTGTTCTGGTGCTTAAATTTTTGCTCAATTTTAATAGCATATCGATAAGAAGCACCGAGTGATGAGATGTCCAGAAAATCCATTTTAGTTTGGATGTATCTATGTAGAGCCCCACGGTATTTCAGAACCAAATGTCGCTCGGAGTCTTTGATACCCAGCTTGGTGCGCAAGGTATGGAAGGTATTGGTGAACTCTGTAACTGCTTGGCCCCTCTCTTGCCGTAGTGTTGTCCATCTCATGTACTGGTCCTCATAGTTTCCAACAGGGTAATACTGTTCCTTTACCGCATCCACAAAAAAATCTCAAATGGGATCGACCCCATATATTCCAGACTCCTCTGTGGAACTTTTCTCCAAGTAAGTTTCACACCAATGTTTGACATGAGGGAGATCTTTAAGGAGTGCAAAGGTGATCTTTTCTTTGTCGAAAAAATTGTGAACAGAGAAATAACCTTCCAGCAGAGTTAACCATTTTTCTAGGGCATCTGCATCTATTTGACCTTCAAATACAGGAATATCAAAATTAACCTGTACCTTGAAAGGCGAGGTGCCTCCAAAGTGGCTGCTTGATGAAGATGCACCTGATGCTATTGGCAGGCGTTGAAGGATGTGGGAAAAATTCTCCATCATTTCGTCCCTCTGTCATGTGAGAGCTTGCTCAAGCAACAGATTGATAGGATCGTCTGCTCCATCGTTTTTCTTTTCTTCATCCATTGAGGGTTTCTAGGGTGTGTGAGAGTGATTGTCTTCAAGAGAGACAATCTCGAGACCCAACTTGCTATACTCGGACCTTGTCAGGGACATGCACTGAAAAAAAAACGATCAAGAGCAGCCTGCTCTGATACCACTGATCCAGATTATTTTTGGCACGAAATGAGAGCGGAGATATAATAAAGAAATGCACAGAGATATTGCAGATATTCAATAATATAACAGAAATGTATCAAAGATGCAACCATAAACAAAAATATACAGTAATACATGATTTCTATTAATCAGAGAAATGTACAGAGACTATAAAAATACAGAGTGAAAGACTCGCTAGAATGGTGGCAGCTTATCTCTGAGAAGAGATGTGACAGCTACTCGCATTCGCAAGAAGATGATTAAAATGAGGATCTGAAGGCCTTTTACAATAAACGGGAATGCCAAAATTCCTAGACATCCAAAAACCTAACCCTAGGAGATGCAGCACCAAAATTCATGTGGGCCCCATTTGGGTAAGTGAGTACATCAACTTCCCGGGGTCGTAACTTTTGCATACGATCTCCGTTTTAGGCGTGTGATAGATCATTGGAAAGGTATCGTCGAGGAGATTAATTTTGGGGGCTCAATTATGCCTTTGGATATCATTGAGAACCTAGATCTCGAAAAACCTTCATTTGGACCCTCAAAATGGCCCCGGAAGTTAAAACCTGCTAAAAATAGTAAATTGCCAAAATTGCCAGAAAACTGTTTTGAGCCATTTGGAAAAGGTGGGTGGCCAC
>ML776549.1:1297327-1341920 GCA_009831015.1 Picea engelmannii
TTGGTGCGCAAGGTATGGAAGGTATTGGTGAACTCTGGAACTTCTTGGCCCCTCTCTTGCCGCAGTGTGGTCCATCTCATGTACTGGTCCTCATAGTTTCCAACAGGGTAATATTGTTCCTTTACTGCATCCACAAAAAAATCCCAAGTGGGATCGACCCCATATATTCCAGACTCCTCTGTGGAACTTTGCTCCTAGTAAGTTTCCCACCAATGTTTGACATGAGGGAGAGCTTTAAGGAGTGCAAAGGTAATCTTTTCTTTGTCAGAAAAATTGTGAACAGAGAAATAACCTTCCAGCAGAGTTAACCATTTTTCTAGGGCATCTGCATCTATTTAACCTTCAAATACGGGAATATCAAAATTAACCTATACCTTGAAAGGCGAGTTGCCTCCAAAGTGGCCGCTTGATGAAGATGCGCCTGATTCTATCGGCAGGCGTTGAAGGATGTGGGAAAAATTCTCCATCATTTCGTCCCTCTGTCACGTGAGAGATTGCTCAAGCAACAGATTGATAGGCGTCTACTCCATCATTTTTCTTTTCTTCAACCATTGAGGGTTTCTTGGGTGTGTGAGAGCGATTGTCTTCAAGAGAGACAAGCTCGAGACCCAACTTGCTATACTCGGACCTTGTCGGGGACATGCACGAAAAAAAAAACGATCAAGAGCAACCTGCTCTGATACCATTGATCCGGATTATTTTCAGCACGAAATGAGAGCGGAGATATAATAAAGAAATGCACAAAGATATTGTAGATATTCAATAATATAACAGAAATGTATCAGAGATGCAACCATAAACACAGATATACAGTAATACACGATTTCTATTAATCAGAGAAATGTACAGAGACTATAAAAATACAGAGTGAAAGACTCGCTAGAATGGTGGCAGCTTATCTCTGAGAAGAGATGTGACGTCTACTCGAATTCGCAAGAAGATTATTACAATGAGGCTCTGAAGGCCTTTTTACAATAAACGAGAATGCCAAAATTCCTAGACATCCAAAAACCTAACCCTAGGAGATGAAGCGCCAAAAGTCATGTGGGCCCCGTTTGGGTAAGTGAGTACATCAACTTCTCGGGGTCGTAACTTTTGCATACGATCTCCATTTTAGGCGTGTGGTAGCTCGTTGGAAAGGTATCGTCAAGGAGATTCATTTTTGGGGCTCAATTTTTGAGAACCTCGATCTCAAAAAAACATCATTTGGACCCTCAAAATGGCCCTGGAAGTTAAAACCTGCTAAAAATAGTAAATTGCCAAAATTGCCAGAAAACTGTTTTGAGCCATTTGGAAAAGGTGGGTGGCCACCGATATCCACCTGGATCAATGAACCCATGTGCTCATCGACCTTCGTGTCCCTTGGGATAGATGTGCCCCAACCTTTGGTGCGCTTTGTTGACGATTAAAATCACAACAAGGATTTCTCCTGCAAAGTATTGTTAAATCCTATTATTTAAACTATGCTAATGATATATAATACTAGTAGGTGGGACCCCCTTGTAGACTAGAGGCTCAGAGATAGTCTTATCACACACTTTATGTTGTTGTTTTGATGTTACTTACAGGGTTCTACATGATTGATGATGAAGTATTGGTTTTGTTTGCGACATAATGGTAGATGGATAATGCATTTTAAGTGTTGATTTCGTTATTCTAAGCTCTAAAATTCCATGTTATGAATGGATTATATTTATTGTTATTACATTGCTATTGTCGCCATGATTCATTACCTATTACACCTACACAAGACACATGTTAAGTAACAACAAGAAACAAGAGCAATGGAAAGGGACTTATAAAAAGATCTAAGAAAGGGAACTATACTATACTATTCTATACTATGTGCAAATGAAATAAAAAGGAATTAATGTTAGTCCTAACTAGCAATGTTAGTGGCTATACGAATTATATTGAATTATATTGGATTATATTGGGCGCATTTGGTATATGTTATGGTATGGTTTTGGAAATGGTTAATATGGATTGGGGTGGTGCAATTGGAAAGCAATATGTACAAGTTTCGATGCATGAAATTAATGGCATGGGTTTAATGGTATTTTTTTGGCTGGCTGGCGTGTACTACGAAATTGAATGGAGTGGAGGATGGGAGTGACGTGCAATAAATGCACGTCACTCCATACTTCTCCCACTAGTCCGTCACCATAGCATGGTTATTGTTCATTTGGTTTTGTTGTGGTTAAGCTCTGAGATTCAGGCGTGGAAGGAACTGCTCGACCAACTCGCATTTTTAAGGCCATTGGTTACAAGTATGGTTCTTTTCGCCCATCCATGAATTCTCTCTATGTATGAAATGAACATTGGCTCGATAATGTGTTGGTTTGTGATTTCTTGAGATTGGAAACTATGTAAATGCATGGGTAGTTTCTCTGGAATGATTGTGTGTGTTATTCGTTGCTAATGGAAAAATTGATGTTTAAAGTTTGGATATCGTTTGCTATTCTCCATGGTCGAAATTGTGATGTCTCACTATTGTTTTCAGTAGTTATGGGTATTGTTTTGGAGATTTTCACTCTGTTTAACCTTGTTGTCTGCCTTCTCATAGTTATGGTAACCATATCCAGTTGTATTCGATGTTATGGGGTTGTTGTGTATGTTTTGAACCACCTTTTGGTCACTGTATATCTTTTCACCTGGTCGTGGTCTTATTTTGTGGTATTGGCATCAACACCACTGGTTATGGGGTGGCTATTATGCCAATAAGTATGCTTTAGTTTTGTTGGTAGTACCTGGGGTCTACATTTCTATCAACATTGTTATAAGTGGTTCGGCTCTTGAGAAGAGTGTGAGGGTTATGACTCTACACGATCTTGGTATTGGTTACCCTCCAGTGAGAAATCTCTACTCCTATGCATCATTGCCTACCCTACATGGTGTTAAAATGTCACACTATTTTACAAGCTAAGAGTTATAAAATATTGTGGTTCCACCGTGCTTGTTTCGAAGGTTTCCCACCTATTGTCGATATGGTCGACCTCCAGTCTCTCTATGTTTGGTGACTAAGTGAACCCTTGGTTATTTCTTGTGTTCATGGTTACAGAGCCCGATTTTGATAAACCCAACCCGTCGCAGTCTTGTCAGGTATCTTGTTGACTGTCATAAGTTGGTTGGGTGGTTTGACAGTGGCTTTGATTATCGTCTTGTCTTTGTTTGATCGTGTTGTTGAAAAGTTGTAATTCGAAATGAGAATTAGTATACAATCGTTGCCTCCTTTTGTTGTGACAATTGAATCGACAACCTAGCTCATTTTTTTTATTAAATTGATTGATTGTGAGTAAGCAGTAATGTACAGTCACAGGGATGCCTCTTTTTGTTATGTGTTGGTATGTTTGTTCCTACAACGTGGTATAAATTGAAGTTGGTGGTTGTTGTGTGTTTAATTTGTCTCGATCGGGATTATTGCAAGTTGGAGAATTGATGACTGTGACTTGGTTGTTACTGTGTATGGTTATGGAGACATCATGCATCATTTTGTTTTATTGCACCATCCGAAATGAAGCACGGTTTTTATAGTATGGTTTCATTGAAAATTTAATTGTTAATATTGTCAAAAGAATGGAATTAGGAATGTTTTAAAAGAGTCTGTTTAACTCAGGAAAAGACACGTGTCTATGTTTGATTTGAGAAATTACAATTATCGGTAGTGGTTGATATTTTTATATGTTGAACAAAGTTGAATAAATATGACTATGTGTTCCTTTGGATTTCGTTTTAAATATAAAAGGGAAGAAAATGAAAAGAAACATAATTTTTTTAACAATATGGGTGAAAGTCATGATGATTATGAGTATAATTATACTGTGTTAATTAAATTTTTTTAAAGAAATTTGATGTGGGATAGTGAACAAGTTTTAACATAGTAATTGTTTAATTGGTGTTGGAAATGCTATATTGAGTACATAACTGTTTTTATGGATTACTTAATTGGTTTTTCAAACAATATTCATTCTTTTCCCTACCACTATTTCACTTTTTTCACATTACAATTCCCCTCTCCTTAACATATTCACTATCCACTCCTTGTTCTTAAAATTTAATTATAGTTAAGATAAATTATGTATTATGACAGTTAAAGAGATCGCACAGGGATGAATTACAATAATATATTATTTTGGTTTACGATACATTTAATTATTTGATGTCTGTGAGCAGTAATCATGATCTTTTCCCCCTCATTTTAACACTTTTTCATTCAATACAATCCCTCACATATCCCAAAACCCTTTTTCACCCCCTGCTCATTGATAAGTATTAAACAATTTGTATGGATTGGATTGCATGAGTATGATATATTGTTGAGCCAAATTTTATTTCATATTTAAAAGAGTTGTCACGTATGGTTGTTAAAGAAACTATTTTCTAATCAATAATGCATACAGGGATGAGATTTTTCAGTAGAGGTAGCCATGGTCAGGGTAACCAAGGAAGAGGAAATTGGAACAAGGGCCCTAGAAGGCTAAGATTCTCTATACACTTTAATGCAGAGTCACAAGAGTTAGGCCAGTTATTTGAAGGTGGATTTCTCAACTGGATTAGGAAAGGAGTAGTCCAACCTAGGCCTGAAAGGCCTCCCTTCCAATCCCCACATGTCCCTGGTATCCCAGTACCCCCTCATGTCCCACTGCAACCTGAAGTACCTGAAAATGACGGATGGCAAGAGATTGTCCACCCAAAAGTCTCCCAACATCGTGGATGGCCTAACTTGTCTCTACCTGCTCCTCCACCTATTAATCAATTTGTCCAAGCTTCCCCTGTCCACTCACCAGTACAGTCTTCTCATGCAAGGAAAATGTTAAAAACCGAGGCCCACCATGCTCCTGACAAAGGAAAAGCCACTGCTTCCCCCTCCTCACCCTCAAATGACTCTGCCAAATCCGTGTCCTCCCGCATGCATTTGAGAGATGATTGCTCTCATGTGATCAGTGATATTAGGCCTAAAGGTTCCACACAACCTAAGGAAAATTCAAAGAGATCAAAAGGTGATAGCAATAACAAGGGAAAGATTGCCTCCCAGAGTGGAAAATATGGATTTTAAGTTTTTATTTATTAATTGTTGAGAACAGTTGACTTTTGAAATTTTGGACAACACACTATTTTTTTGGATATATGGGTAATATATTTTTGGAAATAATTTCAATTATCATTGATATAAATTGTCAAAATATGAAAGTGATGATGGGAGTCACAAGGAGGGATGTTTTGTTTGATTAACTAGTTGTGCTATGATTGTTAAAGAACTAAAGGGAGTTCACAAGGGGTTCCACCTACTAGTTATTATTTATTAAATACCTTTATTATGATTTTATTACTTTTCCCCCTTAACTAAAAAGTTGGTTGAGTTTTAGTTAACTTAACTAAATAAATGGTTCAACTAATTCAAATTGATTAAAGGCAAAAGAAAAAGGAGGAAAAAGAGGAGAATAGAAGGAGAAACATACTAAGGCCTTCTCTTTGAGTTTTTGTTGCGATAATTAAGTTTTCATTCATTCTTTAATTCATTGGAAGCCTAATTCTCTTTTATGATAGCATGGTCCTATTGTAGACAACAAGATTTAGGGTTGAATTACATCATTCAGACACTTGTTTCTCAAAGGTGTTGATCTATCTTTGATAGTCCATGTAGACTTGTCTGTTTGTGAATTAAATTTCATGACTAACAAAGGCTATTGTGAAGAGTCGAGTGGGAAGAAATCTGTGGCAAGATGATCCATCTTTTAAAGTTCAGTTTTTTACTTTTTGTCGGAAGTCCTTTTGTATGATTCATCGGGGACATCTAAATTTGACTTTGGTTCAAAACTTCTTTAGGGAATTTTGTAAAGAGAACGATTCTTTTGACGAATTGGAATGAAATAAATGATTTCTTTATGTCTCATCTGTTTTTATTATTGACTTGGTGTTTTTTACTTCTGTCTCTATATTTATTTCATCATCTGTTATATTCAGAAAATTACATAAATAATGAATTTTTCAGTAATCTTTCATTTATAAAAAAAACCAGCCTAAGCACTTGTAATCAATACTTGTGAATTAGGATAAAAATTTTGATGGCTATAAACATAGGGTGATATTCTTGTTTATCTTTCTTTAGCCAAGCAGGATCTGAAAATGCTTGATTAAGATCATTTCATATATTTTCCTCAACATTTATTTGGCGACCATACTAGGGAGATCTTCAATATCTCTTTGGTTGATTTTTATGCTTGATTATCATCGAATACATCTATTTTTTTTGCATTGATCCTTGACTATTTTTTTTCTTAATGACTATACATGTTTCAAGGCAGCCCAATATTGAGCCCGGTCTTCAAGATCAGACTAGCATTGCTTTGAATTTGTTTAACACCATTTTAGACACTACTAATACTCGGGTTGAGCTAAATCATTCTTGGGCAACAATTGAACGAGACATTAGTGCCCAAGAACGTTGGGAAGCTAGACGTAGACATCTTAGAAATAAGCAATAACCTTCTTGTTCCTTCATTTTTGACCTTCTTTTCATGTCCTTAGACCCTCTTGTTTCTAGGAGAATAAGAGGCTTATCACCTGAAATTAATCCTATTGTTGAAATAGGAAGAAGGAATGTTGTGTTATCTACCCAACAAATTTATCTAAGGATAAATTTGTTTGATTCATCCAATTCATCTTTCTCTCCCTTACCTATCATCCACAATATGGCATCTAGTGGTGGATCTGGTGGCACTGGAAGTGCTTACTCCTCTCAGTCTTCAGATTTGTTAATGATTGGTAGCCTATATAGCCACCATGTCCCTATCTAATCTACCACAAACCCCACCAAAGTCATTAAAAAGTATGGGTTTTTTAAATTTGAAGAAGACGCCACAACCACACCATGGCATGTTTCCTCTCCTCTTAACCTAGCACTTGCTACTCATCCACTTCCTGAATTCAAAGAGAAACTTCCTATGTTTTCAGGGAATAACACTATCACTACAAACGAACACATGTTGGCATTTTCTAATTCTTTCCACAACATAGGATCCAATGACAATGATACTTGCATGCACTTATTTATCAATTCTTTGGAAGGAAAGGCTGCGGTCGATTTCTTTGACCTTCCTCCTACGATTCTATCTACTTGGGAGGAGTTAGTATATTGGTTCAAATCCACTTATGGGAAATATAAAATCCCAGCTGAACAGTTATGGGAGTACAATAACATCGCCTATAAGGATGGTGAGACCATCAAGTCCTTCAACTTGTGTTTCACTAAATTATACAATCAAATCCATGAACTGATTCGACCTCAGAACCAAGCCACTTTCATGCATTATTAAAATGCATTACCTTCTCCCTACCGTCATAGGCTTGAGGAAAAATCCATTGATAACCTCGGTTTCTCTCTACATACTTGTTTAGATTATGAAGAAAAAATTGAAAGAACAGGTCTTCCTCAGGGAGAATGGATTAAATAGAAAGACATGTTTTCCCTCTTACATATTGTACAAGACATGAATAATCGTATTATAGCATATGAGAAAAAGGGAAATATCTTCCCTCTCACCCATGGAGCTTCATCCTCTTTTGCACCCCCCTTTAGAAATTCAATTGAAGGTAATTTTCAGCCTACATCCATCATGCCTCGAAGTTGGTGTAACTTTTGCGAGGAACACCATGAGGAAACCACATGTGAGGTAAGGAAGAGCGTCAAAGAAAATATCTTTTCTAAAAGATCATAAACTACCATCGTTGTCCTAGATTTTGCAGAGCCAGAAGATGTCATGGTCATCAATACTAGGAACAAATCCTATGCTCCCAAAGGCAAATATAATCCTCCTTGCAATTCTTCTAGCATGAGCTCATCCTCACCAACTACTATTGTTCAAGTTCCTAAGGTTCCTAACATTCAAGGAATTACTTCCCCTCTCCCCTCTTCCAAATACAATATCCTAAATCAGTTGGCCAACATCAAAGAAGATGAAACCCTTCTGGACATGGTTGACGTCCCTGAAAAACAGAGGCATCTGAAACAATTCATGGAAGGAAAAACTTTTGTTGTAGACAACCTCTCTGAAGAGGTAAATAAAGAGGATTCGTCTGTAAATGAAGTAGGTGTACATAGCTTTAGATACCTTGTAAAAACTCTCCCTTTTTATATTTATGTAAAGATTATGGATAAGATCGCCCATTGTTGCCTCATTGATGGCAGTTCGGGCCCAAGTGTAATGTTGAAGATTATTATGGAAGAGCTAGGCTTGTCTTGTACAAATGAAAATGCCAGAAGCATGCTCTCTTATAATAGTCTACAACAAACGACCATAGGTGAAATTAAATATGTGACCTCAGTTTTGTGCGCACACCTTGAAATAAGGACAACCCTTAGTATTCAGGTAATTGATATGCCTATAATAAATTACTCAATCATCTTGGGAAGAGATTGGAAAGCTTTGACAGGTGGATACCTCTCACTCGACAGGACACACTTATCCGTTCCTCGAAATTTTAAAAACATTATAGTCCTAACGTGAACTATATCAAAGAGGACCTAGGGGTGTATTCCATCTTTGCCGAGGAGGATAAAACTCCCTTGGAACAAATCTATTTACATGATGGTATGTGGCACATGCACTTTGATGGTTCATGCTCTAGTGAAGGTAACAGAGCTGGCATAATCTTGTACTCCCCTATGGGGAAAATTCATAATTTTTCTTACAGGTTAGAGTTTGCTTGCAAAAACAATGTCACCGAATTCAAAGATTTATTATTAGGCAATGAAATTGCCTACAATCTTGGTTGTGGTCACCTTTCAATTTTTGGAGATTCTGAGCTTGTTGTGAACCTTGTACATAAGATATACTCTCCTCGCAACAAGTTGATGAAACGATACACCCAAAATGTTTAGGCACTTATCTCGAACCTATTATCTTTCAACATTACTCATGTTAAGAGGGAATTGAACTCAATGGCTGATTGGTTAGCTTTTTTGCGGCCTCCCCTAATCAACAACTTCTGCCACACAGACATGATTGTACTTTTCAAACTCTATATCGTCCAAATATCCCTGACAATATAGAATATTTGCAGGTCTTCCCTAGCAATGAGAGAATATGTTCTTTCATTCAAAATGAACCTTATAAGCCCAAGGAAATTATATCCATAGAAGATAACAAGATTCCTAAGGTCTTGACTCCTCTAGAGAGTTCGTTTTCATCAAGTGATGTAGGAAATAAAGAGAAACATAAAGAAGAGGAGTCAAAAAAGGAAGGTGGGTGAAACCATATCCTTGAACATTGGGACACGTGAGTTTCTAAAGAATGTTAAAATAGGTACCCAAATTTCTCATGAAGAGAAAATGAAGTTTTCCAAGCTGCTTGGTGAATTTCAAGATGTTTTTTCTTGGTCTTATGAGGATCTTTGTGGTTTTGATCTTGCTCTCATACATCATTCCATTCCCATCAAGGAAGGAATAAAACCAGTTAGGAGAAAACAAAGACCTATCAACTTTTCATTGGAAGAAACTATTCGAAAGGAGTTGGAAAAACTCTTGAAATATGGAATCATATTTCCAGTCAAATATTCTGAAGTGGTTTCCAATCTGGTTCCTATTCGGAAAACAACCATTCAGATCAGATTATGAATTGAATTTTGTGCATTAAATAGGGCTATTATAAAAGGTTACTTTCCTCTCCCTAACATGGAAATGATTTTACAACAAGTTGCAGGGTCACAGATGATATCCTTACTTGACGAGTTTTCCGGTTACAATCAAATCAACGTAAAAAGGGCAGATAAATATAAAACCACCTTTATTACTCATTGGGGTACCTTTGCTTATGAACGTATGCCTTTGGATTATATAATGTAGGTGCCACTTTTCAAAGAGCTATGCAAATAACTTTTGATGATTTGATAGGCAAGATCATTCAGATCTACCTTGACGACTTAACGGTGAACTCTAAAACCCGATCAAATCATTTTGGCCATCTAAAAAGAGTTCTCATGCGATGTAGGAAATTTGGAATCTCTCTAAATCCTTCTAAGTCCATTTTACCGAGGGCAATCTCCTTGGACACATTGTCTCTGATTCAGGAATAAGCATTGATCCCAAAAGGATTGTTTCCATCCTTAATCTGCCTGCTCCCACTTCTAAGAAGGAGGTTCAAGATTTTATGGGGGTTATTAACTTCTTTCGTAGTTTTGTTACATATTTTGTTGTGATGTTCAAACAAATTCATAATCTACTTAATCAAGATCATTCTTTTTCTTGTACAGATAATGTCAAAAATTATTTTGTAGGAATCAAGAAAGCAATTAGCTCCGCACCAGTTTTCGTGAAGCTGGATTTTGAGAAGGAATTCACGATATATAATAATTCCACCGAGGAAGCAGTTTCTTCTATCCTCATGCAAAATGATGACCAAGGTAATGAAAAACCAGTGGCTTACATGAGTCAAGTTTGTATGATGATGAATTTAAATATTCTTTTATTGAGAAACATGCTTTCTCTCTTGTTAAAGTTGTTGAAAAGTTTTGCCACTTCATCCTAGGTAAGCATGCTTTCTCTCTTGTTAAGTTTTTTCTCTCACAGACTTATCTTTTAGGGAAGATTTCACATTGGCTTGCCAAGATCTAGGATCATGATTTGAATATCGTGACTTCTACCACTATCAAGGGATGTGACTTATCCCTTCACTTAGCTCAACATGCTGAGAATGGTGAAGAAATCGATGAACATGATAGTTTCCTGTCAACACTTTTTTACATTGATAACAAGATCCTTCCTGTGTCTGAACATCCCTAGTATAATAATTAAGTTCATTACTTACAAAACCAAAGATGTCCAGAAAACTTAGACACTCATCAAAGGAGAAGAATCTGTCTTGGATCCACAAGATACATCATTATACGAGACTTATTTTTTTGAAGATCTACTAATGGTGTGTTTCTTCGTTGTGTAAACGATGAGGATGCACATAATCTATTGCAAGAAACTCACGGTTCTTCAAATTCTGTCATTCATGTAGGATGCCATTTTTCTACTAAAACCAGTGCTTTCAAGATTATTAGAAAAGGGTACTATTGGCCTTCAATCTTTCGTGACTCTTATGTTTTTTTGAGATCTTGTGACAAGTGCCAAAAATTTATTGGGAAAGAACACCTTTCAACCATGCCATTACAACTTGTCCTTCCAGACCTCCCTTTTTCAAAGTGGGGATTGGATTTTATTTGTCCTATTAATCCTCCATCTTCAGAAGGACAAGTTTTTATTTTGACAGCCACAAACTATTTCAAAAAATGGGTTGAAGTTGTCCCACTTAAGCATTCAACGGATCATCAGATAATTTCTTTCCTTGAAAACAACATATTTTCTAGATTTGGTCTTCCATTGGAAATTATTATAGACAATGGTCCCGCTTTCATTTCTGCTAAGTTGACCCAATATTTAGCTAAGTTGGGGGTTAAACATTTTACCTCATTTGCTTATTATCCCTAAGGGAATGGGCAAGCTGAGTCTAGCAACAAAAATCTGGTGAGAATGATCAAAAGACTCATCGAAGATAAGCCTTGTCAATGGCACACTCTCCTCACTTACGCCCTTTGGGAAGATTGAACTACCACCCAGGTAAGCACTGGTTGCACTCCTTTCCATCTTGTTTATGGTCAAGAAGCCATCTTGCCTACTGAGATGGAACTTTCTTCCTTAAGGTTGATGCTACAAATAGAAGAATTAAATTCTTCTGATGTTTCACAAAGGATAAATGCACTCCTAGATTTAGAGGAGCAAATGATGTTTGCCTTGGATAATATAAAAAGGATACAACAGACTGCTAAGAAGTATTTCAACAAGAGTGTCAAAACTGTCAAATTTAAAGTCAATGAAAAAGTATTGTTGTGGGATTCAGGGCATGCTAATAGGGGAAGACATTCAAAATTTCAAAAATTATGGCTAGGTCCTTTCAAGATCGCTTTTGTCTTGTGTACTAACTCTTACATTCTAAAGGATTTACAGGAGTGATTTTTTTCCTACAACACTAACAGTTCTCACTTAAAACACTACGTGGAACCAACTTGAAAAGTTTTAACGTTGTTTGGATTTTTTGTATATTAGTAGTTTAGTTTTGTTTTCATTTTCACTACTATTTTTTCTTCTTTTACAATAGTTTGAATTCTGCATGCCTTTTAATAGCTTCCTGTTTCTTTTAAAATTCTTTCATTTTATTTCTGTTGTTTTAAATTTTGCAATCCCATTTCTGGCACGAATTTTATTGCTTTTCATCTTTTAGTTCAATTTCAGTCAAGAATAAGACGTTGGATCAGTTCTTCCACAGTGACACTCCTGCAAGGTATTGTTAGTCAATAACAATCAAGCTTACACAACTATTATGATGTTCCCCCTAAAATCATAATTGAATTTGTTATATACTCTCACTGTTGTCTTATAAAAAAAATTGTTATCTCCTGCTTCTGCTTTCCATTTCTTCATCCATTCAAGAGTTAAAAGAGAGAGTCCATAGTTTTTTTTTCCTCCTTGAATTTAGGAGCAAGTTCTGGTTGAATGATTATGCATACAGGGATAAACCCCCTCATACTTAACATTTTTCATGAGTTAAATTCCTAAATTCCCGGTCATTTTTCCATTAAATCTGCTCACTTCCCCCTGTTGCATAATCATTTTGGTTATAACTTCTTGATCCGTTGTTCTTGGTCTGCGAAACCATACATTCTGATTTCTAATCTATTGGAAACAAATTTCCCTGTGGAGTCACCAGTTTGTTAACGATTAAGATCGCAATGAGGATTTCCCCTGCAAAGTATTGCTAAAGCCTATTATTTAAACTATTCTAATGATATATAATACTAGTAGGTGGGACCCCCTTGTATACTAGAGGCTCAGAGATAGTCTTATCACACATTTTATGTTGTTGTTTCGATGTTTCTTACAGGGTTCTACATGATTGATGAGGAAGTATTGTTTTTGTTTGCGACATAATGGTAGATGGATAATGCATTTTATGTGTTGATTCCGTTATTCTAAGATCTAAAATTCCATGTTATGAATGACTTATATTTACTCGTATTACATTTCTATTGTTGCCATGATTCATTACCTGTTACACTTTCACAATACACATGTTAAGTAACAACAAGAAACAAGAGCAATGGAAAGGGACTTATGAAAAAGATCCAAGAAAGGGAACTATACTATCCTATGTGACAATGAAATAAAAAGGAATTAATGTTTGTCCTAACTAGGAACGTTAGTGGCTATACGATTTATATTGAGTTATATTAGACGCATTTGATATATGTTATGGTATGTTTTTGGCAATGGTTAATATGGATTGGGGTGGTGCAATTGGAAAACAATATGTACAAGTTTCGATCCATGGAATTAATGGCATGGGGTTAATGTTATTGTTTTGGCTAGCTGGAGTGTACTACGAAATTGAATGGAGGGGAGGATGGAAGCGACGTGAAATAAATGCACATCACTCCATACTTCTTACACAGGGACGTCACCCTAGCATGGTTTTTGTTAATTTGGTTTTGTTGTGGTTAAGCTCCGAGACTCAAGCATGGAAGGAACTGGTCGACCAGCTCGCATTTTTAAGGCCATTAGTTACAGGTATGGTTCATTTTTCCCATACATGAATTCGCTCTGTCTATGAAATGAACGTTGGCTCGGTAATGTATTGGTTTGTGTTTCCCTGAGATTGGCAATTGTGTAAATGCATGGGTACTTTTTCTGGAATGACTGTGTGTGTTATTCGTTGCAAATGAAAAAAATGATGGTTAAAGTTGGGATTTCGTTCGTTGTTCTGCATGGTAGAAATTATGATGGCTCACTATTGTTTTCAGTAGTTATGGGTATTTTGTTTGAGGGTTTCGCTCTTTTTAACCTTGTTTTCTTCCTTCTCACAGTTATGGTAACCATATTCGGTTGTATTCAGTGTTCTGGGGTTGATGTGTATGTTTCGAACCACCTCTTGGTCACTGTATATCTTTTCACCTAGTCGTGGTCTTATTTTGTGGTATTGGCATCAACACAGCTAGTTATGAGGTGGTTGTTATGCCAACAAGTATGCTTTAGGGTTTTTGGTAGTACCTGGGGTCTACATTTCTATCGGTATTGTTATAAGTG
Source organism: Picea engelmannii (assembly GCA_009831015.1). NCBI lineage: Eukaryota > Viridiplantae > Streptophyta > Pinopsida > Pinales > Pinaceae > Picea > Picea engelmannii. Next base: position 1,311,450 of record ML776549.1, read on the forward strand.
GTTCGACTCTTGAGAAGAGTGGGAGGTTTATAACTCTGCGCGTTCTTGGTATTGGTTACTCTCCAGTGAGAAATATCTGCTCCTCTGCATCATTTCCTACCCTACCTGGTGTTGAACTGTCACACTATTTTACAAGCTAAGCATTATAAAATATTTTGGTTCCACCATTCTTGTTTCGAAGGTTTACCACCTACTATCGATATGGTCGACCTCTAGTCTCTCAGTGTTTGGTGACTGAGTGAACCCTTGGTTATTTCTTGTGTTCATGGTTACAGAGCCTAATTTTGATAAACCCAACTAGTCGCACTCTTGTCGGGTATCTTGTTGACTATCATAAGTTGGTTGGGTGGTTTGATAGTGGCTTTGATTATTGTCTCGTCTCTATTTGATCATGTTGTTGAAAAGTTCTAATTGGAAAGGAGAATTGGTATATAGTTGCTACCTCCTTTTGTTGTGACAGTTGAATCGATAACCTAGCTCATTTTTTTTATTAAATTGGTTGATTGGGAGTAAGTGGTAATGTACAATCACATGGATGCCTCTTTTCATTATGTGTTGGTCTGTGTGTTCCTACAGCATGGTATAAATTGAATTTGTAGGTTGTTTTGTGTTTAATTTGTCCTGATCGGGATTATTGCAAGTTGGAGAGTTGATGATTGTGACTTGGTTGTTATTGTGTATGGTTATGGAGACATCGTGCATCATTTTGTTTTATTGCACCATCAGAAATGAAGCACGATTTTTATAGTATGGTTTCATTGAAAATTTAATTGTTAATATTGTCAAAAGAATGGAATCAGGCATGTTTTAAAAGTGTTTGTTTAACTCAGGAAAAGACTTGTGTCTATGTTTGATTTGAGAAATTACAATTATGGGTAGTGGTTGATATTTTTAAATTTTGAATAGAGTTGAAGAAATATGACCGTGTGTTCCTTTGGACTTCGTTTTAAATATAAAAGGGAAGGAAATGAAAAGAAACTGAATTATTTTAACAAGATGGGTGAAAGTCATGACGATTCTGAGTGTGATTATACACTGTGTTAATTGAAAAATTTTAAAGAAATTGGATGTGGGATAGTGAACAAGTTTTAACACACAGTATTTATTTAATTGGTGTTGGAATCGTTGTATTGAGTATAGAACTGTTTTTATGGATTACTTAATTGGTTTTTTGAACAGTATTCATTCTTTTCCCTATGACTATTTCACTTTTCACACATTACAATTCCCCTCGCCCTCCCATATTCAGTATACACTTCCTATTCTTAAAATTTAATTATAGTTAAGACAAATTATGTATTATGACAGTTAAAGAGATCGCACATGGATGAATTACAGTGATATATTCTTTTGGTTTACGATACAGTTGATTGTTTGATGTTTGTGAGCAGTAATCATGATCTTTTCCCCCTCATTTTAACACTTTTCTCTCAATACAATCCCTCACATATCCCAGAACCCTCGTTCACCCCCTGCTCATTGACAAGTATTAAACGATTTGTATGGATTGGACTGCATGAGTATGATATATTGTTGAGCCAAATTTTATTTCATATTTAAAAGAGTTGTCATGTATGGTTGTTAAAAAAACTATTTTCTAATCAATAATGCATACATGGATGAGATTTTTCCTTAGAGGTAGTCATGGCCGAGTTAACCGAGGAAGAGGAAATTAGAACCAGGGCCCTAGAAGGCCAAGATTATCTATACAGTTTGATGCAAACTTGCAAGAGTTAGGCCAACTATTTCAAGCTAGATTTTTCAACTGGATTGGCAAGGAGTAGTCCAACCTAGGCCTGAAAGGCCTCCCTTCCAAGCCCCACAGGTCCTTGGTATCCCAGTACCCCCTCATGTCTCACTGCAACCTGAATTCCCTGAAAAACAATGGATGGAAAGAGATTGTCCACCCGGTAGTCTCCCAACATCGTGGCTGGCCTAACTTGTCTCTACCTGCCCCTCCACCTATTAATCCAATTGTCTAATATGCCCATGACCACTCACAAATACAGTATTCTCATGCAAGCAAAAGGTTCAAAACTGAGGCCCAACATGCTCCTAACAAAGGAACAACCATTGTTGCCCCCTCCTCACCCTCATATGACTCTGCCAAATCTGTATCCTCCCGCATGCATTTGAGAGATGATTTCTATCATGTTATCAATGAGATTAGGCCTAAAGGTTCCACATAGCCTAATGCAAATTTAGAGAGATCAAAAAATGACATCAACAACAAGGGAAATATTGCCTCCCAGAGTGGAAAATGTCGATTTTAAGTTTTTATTTATTAATTGTTGAGAATAGTTGACTTCTGAAATTTTGGTCAGCACACTATGTTTTTGGATATATGGGTAATATATTTTTGGAAATAATTTCAATTATCATTGATATAAATTGTCAAAATATGAAAGTGATGATGCGAGTCACAAGGAGGGATGTTTTGTTTGATTAACCGGTTGTGTTATGATTGCTAAAGAACTAAAGAAAGTCACAAGGGGTCCCACCTACTAGTTATTATTTATTAAAAACCCTTATTATGATTTTATTACTTTTCCCTCTTAACTAAAAAGTTGGTTGAGTTTTAGTTAACTTAACTAAAGAAGTGGTTCAACTACTTCAACTAATTCAAATTTCTGAAAGGAAAAAGAAAAAGGAGGAACAAGAGGAGAATAGAAGGACAAACATACTAAGGTCTGCGCTTTGAGTTTTTGTTGAGATAATTAAATTTTCATTCATTATTTAATTCATTGGAAGCCTAATTCTCTTTTATGATAGCAGGGTCCTATTGTAGACAACAAGATTCAGGGATCAATTACATCATTCAGACACTTGTTTCTTAGAGGTGTTGATCTATCTTTGATAGTCTGTGTAGACTTGTCTGTTTGTGAATTAAATTTCATGAATGACAAAGGCTATTGTGCAAAGTCGAGTGGGAAGCAATCTGTGGCAAGTTGATCCATCTTTTAAAGTTCATTTTTTTACTTTTTGTCAGAAGTCATTTTGTATGATTCATCGGGGACATCTAAATTTGATTTTGGTCCAAAACTTCCTCAAGGAATTTTGTAAAGAGAACGATTCTTTTGACGAATTGGAATGAAATAAACGATTTCTTTATGTCTCATCTATTTTGATTATTGTCTTGGTGTTTTTTATTTCTGTCTCTATATTTATTTCATCATTTGTTATATTCAGAAAATTACATAAATAAGGAATTTTTCAGCAAGCTTTCATTTAAAAAAAAAAAAGAAGCCTAAGCCCTTGTAATCAATACTTGTGAATTAGGATACAAATTTTGATCGCTATAAAAATAGGGTGACATTCTCTTCTATCTTGATTTAGCCAAGCAAGATCTGAAAATGATTGAGTAAGATCATTTCATATCTTTTCCTCAACACACTCCTCATGCCAACGCACCCCAACCTATTTGGTGTGCCCAATATTTTTCTTTGCCTCATGCTTGGGCAATTCCCTTAGTGTGTTTGTGTTCCCAAGGAACCCATTTACTCAACTAGTACGACCCTTGGGTGTTGGAGCAACCCAAAATTCCATCTCCTTGAATACTTGGGCAATGGTTTTCGTGCCCTTCTAGACGAGGACCTTACATCCTCCCCCACCTCAATTCATTGTTGTCCCCAACAACATAAAAAAAATCTATGATCTCCAACCTCTTCCTGAACTTGTGCCCCCATCGCAACTAAGTCTGTTGGAAACCCCAAATTGTGTGTGAAGTGGAAACCCCAAGTTTCCACAAACCAACCAAATGGTATTGCACCCAACTCCACACGATCTGATTCCTGAGTCAATATGGTCGCTTCACCCATCTCTAAGGATGAAGGTCACTCAACTCTTTTTCACCATCTCATTTCAATGTTGCTACCTTGTTGTTGTCTAGTTATATTGTTTTTGTTGTTGTCTACTACAATTGATTGTTGCCCACTTCACTTCGAAAATTTTCCTAAGTGTTGAACTCCTTGTGACTCACTAGTATGATCATACTACAACTTAAGTCCATACCTATGTGCATTTTCAACCCTCACGTCTCAAAATGGTTGGGTAGATAATCCAACCATCACACCCAATCCATGAGCATTCACATATCCATGTCCTCGTACAATTTTTATGTCTGCAACTTCCATCACTTTATCCAACCTCAAAGACTAAGGAAAGTGTCTACCCTTGCTTCACTAGTGGATATCCAATATTCGTCAAAGAGATCATCCACAATGTCCAAGTGTTGTGCCTCCAAAATTACTATCATGTCCATAATCTCAACCCCCTTATCATGTTGTTATTCTCACCCAATTCATGAAGTAGTTGAATGGCTAGTCCAACCATCACACTCCTCAAATATGCACAACATCATGCCCAAATTGGTCACTTCCTTTCATAATTCGTTTTGTTTGCATAGGTCCTTATATCAAGGTGAGGTCGTTCCTCACCTTGTTTCACTATGAAGTCAATCCAAAACAAATTCATCCATGACACCTTCACTCCACTTCCCACCTCATGGGAAATCTATCCAATCTTATACAACCACACACAGTCTGCATTGCATTCAAGTCTACAAAGAGTCAAGGGAAATCATTGTGCATTTGTTCTTTGCATGTCCAAACAACTCTTCTCTTGTGAATCATATTATGATGAAGTCCACGAGTCTGGCTTCCTTGGTCGAATTCTCCCCATCTTCATCTACATCTTTGGATATGAAATGTTCCATCTCCACCGAGAAATGCACGTGTAGACTTCCTTGCCATGCTACTTTACCACCCGGCCATGCCACTGTGTCCACCTCTCTATTCCTTGAAATGGTTATGTTTCACCCTCAACCATTCTTCCCAAAACAAGAGAAATGTCCATGCCCAAGTAATATCTCCATGTTGCAATATGCTTGTCCGCACAATCCTCCATACCAAGGCAAGTCCTCAACTCACCTCCTTCCATCGATTCACCTCTCCACAACTCAACATCTATGATGAGTGTGGCCAATGCACCCACACTCCTCAAACATCCCAATGAACTTTCCAAAGTGCTCCAAGTAGAATGGGTCACCCCAAATAACTTTCATTCCTTAGGCATGTTCACACCGATACTTTTTCCAACCTCAACCAACGAACCTCCTGGATATTTGAGTCATCACACAATCATTTTCAGGTCATCAAGGTATTTTTTGCCTCATCCAATGTCCCATACAAAAGGTGAGAGAACACCACCCAAGTCACTTGGTATGTGTTCTTCCCATTCAAGTTTACTACCAAAAATTTTTGGTTGACTTCTTTGTTGAATCCATCCAAACTCTGGAACCATCATTTTGATATTTCAAGTCATTGCATGACCCAAAACATCTAGCTAAGGCACCAATGCACCAAGGTATCTCATCCAAGAATTAGGAAAATCCACTGGACTCATCCAAGTAGGTCTCCCCAAGCTCTCCACACATTCACCTAAGTCAAGGCATCCCAACTACTACATGACTTCTTTGAATCTGTACCACTTGAGCCACCCTCAAGTCTTTCTAACGACATTCTTGGTTGCACCCATGGTTCAAATTCTGTTGTCCTGGACCTCCACTTGCCTAAGCCATAGAATCACCAGATGAACTCCCCTCTCACCATGTGCAGCTCCACAAACCTACAAAGCACCTTTGATAGGATATAAGGTTGATTCCATCCATCCACTTTAGAAATACATCTAATTTCTAAAGTTCCCAAGCAACCAATCAAACTCATCTCCAATGTTCTGCCATCTCTACACCTTGATAGCTTCTGCTTCAAGGCACCATGCATGCACCACCCAACTATTAATTCATACTCTTGTTAACCGAATTGTGTAACTATATAAAGAATCACCTCATCCAAAGGATACAATTGACCAACTCATCCAACAACCCAACTCAACTCAACTGTTTTTATCGACGATGCATGACACGAAGATATCACTATGAAAAAGTGTCCAACCGACTACCTTACAATGAAGTTTCTCTAGGTTGTATCAAGTCACCCAACTCACCCAAGTGCTTCAACTCATCACAACCCATAACTACTCCACTTCGCGATCACCTGTTGCAATCACTTTGGCGATCACCCTTTGCGATTGGATCTGTGACAAGTCCTTCATTCAACCACCTTCCCAAGTTATTCATTTCACTACAAACTCTACACCTGGTCTTCTCAAAGTGTGTGCACATTCCTGGAACTTAATTTCGTTGCAAATCAAGCCAACCAAGTCTGCACCCAGACTATCTCTACGAAAGGTTATTCCACCTTACCGAACCTTCACCAAGTATGTTCCCAAACTGTCTCTGCGATCAAATTTGCAATAAGTCATGCAATGAACTATGTGATGAGTTCTGTGATTTCCCACCTTTCCCAAGTTCTTCGTTTCACAAAAAAAAATTCTCTTTTCCTATACAAGGTGTGCACCCAGATCAACCTTCCATCGCATTGTCAACTAGAATCTCTATCATAATTTTGATGCAAAGTCTCTGCAATAAACTAGTTTTCTCCACCGAATTGTTCACCAAGTCTACAAATGTTCCTAATAAACTATATTTGCAATGAACTGTGATCCCAATTGCATTGCACCTCAACACCATCGTTCTGACTATGGTAGTGGTGAAGAGACAAATCTTCTCTGATACAATCTATCCTTGAGATAGTGGTGAAGCGATAGGCAATCTATTCACCAAACAATCTCTTCTACCATATGTCACATCCCCATAGGATGTCTTCCTAGATATTACAATCTTGCACCTCTTGAGAATATTGAGATGCTTCTTCACCTAGAGAATACACATACTTCGTTCTAAGCCATGGGAGAGTCACATTCCTACTCTAGTGAAACTCACTTGTAGACTTAGACAATTTGTTAACAGTCTTAACACTTAGTCATTTAAGCACACATCCATGAAACGAAGAGAACACTTGGGAAACAAATAAGAGACACACATATGTAGTATGGGCAGCACGAGACATGCCTAAAACCCAAATAAGTTTTACTATTGTGAAACAATTACAATATGAGAACTATCGGCTTGGTTTATAACTTGGGCAAAGTCGCACGACTCGCCTCACCTCACCAAGACACTCATACAAAGATTCATCACCCTAAGACTTGTCCGTCGCAACAACTTTTGCAACACTTGCGGTGTGCCCCAAACATGCACCCACCACATACTCATTGTCTCTTCTTTGTTTCCAAACTTCACAGAGACCTATGGTTATGTCTCATAGCATGCTTCACTAAAACCTATTACAAGACTTCCCCAAACTACAAAGTCACCATGACTGTTTTTAGACTCAACCCAAAGAAGGTCGCCCCAACTCTGCCCATAGAATCACCTCAAGGAAGCAAAAGTCCTCCCATGTGAAACGACTTGGCTCCTTGTTCATTCTTGGTTGTGTGACCTTGTTTTTTTGTATGGACTCCAAACATCACCTTCAAGAATCGTCACGTCCTTTGGGTGTGTCATACCCCTTCGTGGACCAATGCGCCCAATCAAACCAACGTGCCCCTTTATGGACCCACACGCACAAATGAACCCATACGCTCATCAACCTTCACATCCCTTGGGACAAACGCACCCCAACTTTGGGTGCGCTCCTCGTGTTGATGCACCCCAACCACTTTGGTGTGTCTAGTCTTCTCATGATTGGGCAAGCCCCTTGGCGTATTCGTGTGCCCAAGGCACCCACTTTCCCAACTAGTGCGACTCTTAGGTGCCAGAGCAACCCCAAATTCTGTCTCCTTGAGGACTTGAGCAAGGGTGCCCATACCCTTCTAGCCAATGACCTTACAACAACCACAACGATAACTTTGATGATTTAATAAATACACAACAAAAATAACTATAATGATTTAATACATGTACACAATTGTTATATTAGACATGACCATCGATAAATCTAACTTATTAAACAAAAATAAATTCACATATCAATATATAACATCAATGAATCTAACTTATTAAACAAAAATAAATTCATATATCAATATATAACATAAATGATACTTGAATACAATAGAAATCAATTCTAAATATTCATTATATAAATAAATTTGTATAATAATAATATGAAACTTTATAATACAATTATATAATTATCATATATATATATATATATATATATATATATATATAAAAAATAAACCTATAACATCCCAACTATTCATATTTAAAAATATATTAATGTATAAATTTGAAAAGATGAAAATATAGAAAAAAAATTAAAAAGGGTTACATTATGACTATGAAACTTGAAACAATTCTTCTAACCTGTATATAATAATGATACTTATTCAAATTTTTGAAACTTGAAACAATTCTTCTAAACTTTATATAATGATATTTATTCAATTTTTTTGAAAAGATGAGAAGACATACTTATTCAAATTTGAAAAGATGAGAAGACATGGAGAAAAGAGATATTGATACGTTATGAATGTATAATTTGTAATTGTTCCCCAACCTACCCATCTAAATTAAAAGAAGGTATGTGATTGGGTCAACATTGGATTGGCCGGTCAAGACTAGCTATAATGTGCACTTATACTTCAACATTTTAGAATTATTATCTTGTCAATGTATTGGATATTTGTTTGAATTATAATATGATTATTAAATTTAAATTTGGTAACTATACTCTATTAGTAGTGTCCATTTGCAAGCAAAGTGTATTCCCTGTGATGTTTAAAATACACAAGCTAAGTACCCTATTTCCTCTTCTTCTATTTTTCATCGTTGTACTTGAGTTCATGTTTTAAGAAAGTGACATGCCCATAAAAGTTTTGACTTTGAAATTTGTTTTTTTTACATAGTTGTACTTGAGATCATGTAATTAGGACACTGATATCCTCATAAAAAGTTTGACATTTTGATTTGTTTATATTAGTGTGCAATTTAAATTTGGCGGGGTGGGAGCTCCTCCGGTTGCTGATTCAGTTAACTCATAACCAATGAATGAGCCAGTTGCTCACCCATCACTTGTAGCGGTTTTAAATCGAAATACAGATAGTACTTATAGTGCTTTTACCATCTTAGCTCCCACCTTTACTGCTACCTCTCGTTGATGTGTTGGCTTATACTTCGTGACCGAGGGTGGGTGCTTCTCATCGGTGCTTATGCCTCATCCCTAAATGGATGAATCAAAAGCGAAGGCCAATAATAATAAATAGGGAAAAAGGTCTACCGGACATTCCCCCTAGTCGTTCGAAACGTCTTCAAATGGCATTATTCCAAAATAAAATGTCACTTTCCGTCGCTGTTGGAGGTAGGTTATCATATTATCAGGTAAAAAAGAGTGTTTCCAGTGGTGGGAATTTAAATTTGGTGGGACATGGTTTCAAAGATTGGTATGTTTCAAATATACTATTTGGATTGTATATTTTATTTTTGGTAAATTGGAGTTTATATTTAGTAGATTTAATGTATATTTGAGTATTTTCTTTTTGTTATTAAGGTTATTTTGACTTGCTATTTAGTGTTGTTATTTGTGATTTTTTAGTTGTGTATTTTTGTTCTTTTATATGGACTTCAAACGTTGTCTCTAAGAATCATCGCGTTCTTTGGGTGTGTCACACTACTTCGCAGATCAATGTGTCCAAACGAACCAACACACCCCTTTCATGGGTCTACGTGCCCAAATGAACCCATGCGCTCATCAACCTTTACGTCCCTTGGGATAAATGTGCCCCAATCTTGGGTGCACTCCTCGTGTCGACGCGCCCCAACCTCTTTGGTGTGTCCAGTCTTGTGCTTCACCTCATGATTGGGAAAGCCTCTTAGCATGTCTATGTGCCTAAGGCACCCACTTTCCCAACTAGTACAACTCTTAAGTGTCGGAGTAACCCTAAATTATGTCTCCTTGAGGATTTGAGCAAGGGTGCCCATGCCTTTCTAGCCAAAAACCTTCTAACAACCACAATGATAACTTTGATAATTTAATACATACACAACAAAAATAACTATGATGATTTAATACATACACAATTGTTATATTATAACTTTACAATCTATGAATCTAATTTAATAAATAAAAATAAATTCACGTATCAATATATAACATAACTTAATAAACAAAAAATAATTTCACATATCAATATATATAACATAACTGACACTTGAATATGATAGAAATCAATTCCAAATATCTATTATATAAATAAGTTTGTATAATAATAATATGAAACTTTATATAATACAATTATATAATTATATTAACTAACTATAATTAGTTATATATATATATATGGAAAGATGATTAGTTATATATATATATGGAAAGATGAAAATATAGAAAAAAAAAAAGGATATTATTACATTATCACTGTGAAACTTGAAACAATTCCTCCAACCTATAATGATATTTATTCAAATATTTTGAAAAGATGAGAAAACATACTTATTCAAATTTGGAAAGATGAGAAGACATGGAGAAAAGAAATATTAACACGTTATGAATGTATAACTTGTAATTGTTCCCCAATCTACCCATATAAATTAAGTGCATGTCAAACTAGCTGCACCCAAGGTATGTGATTGGGTCAACATTGGATTGGCAAGTCAAGACTAGCTATAGTGTGCACTTATACTTCAGCATTTTAGAAATCTTATATTTTCAATGTATTGGAGATTTGTTTGAATTATAATATAATTATTAAATTTAAATTTGGTAACTATAATCTACTAGTAGTGTCCATTTGCAAGCCAAGTGTATTCCCTGTGATGTTTAAAATACATAGTCTAAGTACCATATTCTCTCATTTGTTTCATCGTTGTACTTGAGTTCATGTTTTAAGAGAGTGACATGCCCATAAAATGTTTGACTTTGAAATTGGTTTTTTTTACATCGTTGTACTTGAGATCATGTAATTAGGACAGTGATATTCTCATAAAAAGTTTGACTTTGAGATTTTTTTTTATATTAGTGTGTTATTTAAATTTGATGGGACATTGGTTCCAAAGAATGGTATGCTATTAATCATTTGAATTTGAGTATATTTTACTTTTGGTAGATTGGAGTTTATATTATTTTAGACACTTGTATCACATGTGAGTACATTTTGAAAAAAGTATTAAAGAGATAGAGAAGGTTAGTTGAGGAATTTAAGTATTAAAGAGATAGAGAAAGCTAGTTGAGGAATCCAAGTAGTAAGTACTTTCACTCTATAAATTATTGTTTTCCTGTTTCAAAATATTTGTAACCAATGTATCATTATTACACATGTAATTTCACAATGCTTATCTAATTAATTTTTTGACTCTGTATGGGAGTTGATATCAACATCCCATTGCTCTGGTATTATCATTCCGACCATCATATCCTCTGGACTCTCTTTGGTCCATGATAATTGCAAGGAGTATGCCTAAGAAAATTTATATCCATGCTGCCAGAATCAATATATATGTGATCCACACACACAAACACATATATCGTTGGAACTAAGAAGTAGGGAAATGTTGACAATCAACACACATGTTAACATTATTGAAACAGAGAGAGAATCGACCATGTGTAACGTAAAATACTTACACTCCACTCTCCAGGTTGCTTATGAGCTTTATGATAGATTAGGTTTGTATATTTCTAAATGGGTGAATGTGGAGTGTCCAAGACTTATGAGATTAACTACATGTTTGGTTTGTATATTGCCAAACGGATGAATGTGGAGTGCCCAAGATTCTACTTGAAAAGTTATTGTTTATTCAAAATATAGATGTAGTTTTATGATTCAATGATGTTATCAATGAATCAATGAATAATGTGATAATACATGTGTCAATTTTAAGTTCAGTGGATTAACTCTAGTTGTATATGTCAATGTTTCATCGAAGCCTACATAGGAGATCTAGCTAAAGCAAGTACACACAAAGCTTATCAAGAAAGGAAGAGAGATTCAATATGGAAGAATGAGAAAACATATTCACACTACTCCAATGAGTTGATGATCAATACATAGATAATGATCAATATGATACAATGAATGAGTGGAATACACTCATATATAAGACATAACATTCCATAATAGAAGAATGCATGCATGCATAATAGCATAATAGTGATGATCTAAAATAGAAAGTCTAAAATAGAACTAGTCAGTTAACTCCCACTAAACTAGTGTGCCAAAAATAGAAATTTCTCCAACACCCCCCTGAACATCACTATGGAGTAAAAATGTGTCCCGACAACTAGGCCATGTTAGGTACTCATGTACAATGCAACTAATGAACATTGAATAAAAATGAGGAAAGAAGGAAAACCACGTGGGAATAAGACCCCTCCTCAAAAGACAATGCATCAAAAGAAGAAAAGGCAATTGCTAGGAAACTGTGTTCTTCACTCCAAGACGATCCTGCAAAGTCTGAAACTTTTGATCACTAAAATTCTTCGTGAAGATGAAGAAATATTTATGGATCTAATGAAATCCTTTGGAAACCTCTCTAGCCTTGTATCTCTTGATCCCGTGGACCCATCTGCACCTGAAAATATTCATTTCTAGTGGAAGTGGAACCAGATCCCAAGTCTGATTCTTCAGGAGTGAGTCATACTCCTTCTGCATGGCTTCTTGCCATAATGGTTTTCCCACAACCTCACTGTAGAGTTGCAGATTAGAAGATTGAACCATATAGAAATGCATTGGCATCGTAGGTTCATAAGTTGAAAGTACATGAGAAGGCTCCTCATGTTGAGATCGAGTCCTCCTCGAATCCGATGGATTCCCTACAAGGATGCATGCTTCCTGAAGTGTGAACTATGCCTTCTTGGGCATCTGTTGAAGCTTCAACGTTGGCTTCTTATCTGGATGTATTGCCTTCTTATTTCCATGTACATAATATGAGTGTATGGAATCATCTCTGATGTCTGAAACTGATGGAAGCACAAGAGTATATGCATGTTTCACTGGAGGTGCATGCAAAGTACTCTCCTTATGTGTAAGTAGAAAAGAGGAGTCACTGTAAAAAAACTTAGTGAATTTATACAACCTTGAATTTTGATCCACCTCACCAATTGCAATGATGGAATTGTCATGCATGTCAAGTACAGAAATTGAATCTGATGTAAATTCAACCTTTTAACCTTTCTGAGTGACCTGATAAACTGAGATAAGATTCATAGAAATCTTTGGAACATGTAAAACATTCTCAAAACTATCATTATGGATTTCCACTCTCCCCTCTCCTGCTACTACTACTGGATTATCATCCCCCGTGAGAATAGGAGGTCTTGAGCATGGACTAAAAGAAGAGAAAACGTTATCTTTCGCTGCCACATGATGGGATGCACTAGAATCTATAATTCATGAATCAAATGAGGAATTGATTTCAAAAAGAGCATTATTATTACCTTTCTTAGGAGCACGGTTTTTTTCCTTCTACTTCTTGACTCCCTTTGGAATGAAGTTTCCAAGGTTGTTTTGCTAAAGTCTCTGTGCCATAAGATCGATCTATTTCTTCATGCTGGTGCATTTATATTGATCTTATTGGAATATCTTGTGGTGCATTATGGAGGCATTTGTTAGTAGCCTTGGTATATGATTGGCTTATGAGTGGTATATGTTTGAGGCTATATAACAACGAATTTATGGAACATGGTTTGATGTAAGGGTTTATGGTTTTAACTTTATGGATGGTATGATGTATTCCTAGAGGCCCTTTGTTGGCTAGCTTGGAATATGTTCTTATGCATGGTTGTTGCACTTTTTGTGGTATAGGTTTGTACTTGGTTGTGATCGGCACATGCTTTGTAGAGGCAAGTGTGGTTGATGGCTATGAGTTTTTATGAGTAATTTTGTTTGATGCACATCCTGGTGATATTGTGCATATGGTTGAGATTTGTTTTGGTGATTGGTATTAATGATTAGATATAGTTTGGTTGATGATATTATTGTTACATTGGTATAGTTTGTTTGGTATATGTTGTTATTGGTTGACTTGACAGGTTTTACAGTTACAGTTTGACATAGGCAGAGATAATGAGAGTGAGATTGGGTGAGTTTGTGGTAGTCTGCGAGTTGCAGTGAGGATAGACACAGACATACGCAAGTTGTAGTTAAGAAGGTCACGAATACCCTCATGTTGCAGTATAGACAAGCTGTGGATTTGAAGGAAAGAATTGAAGAAGGCTAGTATAGGTTGTGACAGAGTGTTGGTTGATAGTGAAAAAGTGACACTGGTAGTGACTAATTCAGTGACAGTGACAAGTTGTCTACATTTGGAATTTATATTTCAGGGTGGTTGGACGGGAAAAGTAAAGGGGGTTGTAGCCTCCTTCTGGTTGGTACCGAAGAATCATGGATTTGGAGCTTCCTTCAGGTTGGAGCCTGAGAACTAGGTAGTTATAGCCAACTACTGGTTGTAGTCGTAGAACTCAGGGGGTTGGAGCCTCCTTCTAGTTGGAGCTAGATAATTAGGGAGTTGGAGCTTCCTTCAAGTTGGAGCCTAAGAAACTAGGGGGTTGGAGCCTCCTTCTGGTTGGAGCTAGAGAATTGGAAGTTGGTGCTTCCTTGAATGTAATTATTGACATATAAGAAAAGCATTATGTGGTTTTCTCCCGCATTGGGTTTCCACATAAAATTATGGAGTATTGTGTATTTTGTGGATGTGTCTATTATTGTTCATTATGCATTGATGGATGCTAATGTTTATGATGAAATAATATATTGATAATGAAATGATGAACATTTTTGAAAGAATATGCATTGTGGTAAAAAATTTAATAAGTGGTATAGATTGCTCATTATTGATTTACACCCCCCGCCCCTCTTAGTAATCCAACAATTGGAATCAGATTAGGCTCCTTCAGAAAATATTTTAACCATTGGAAGGTAGATCATAGAGAGCAACAATATGTATAAAAATGGAATACCACAATTTGATGGAAAAAACTATGCATTCTGGAGCAGAAGGATGAAAAAATATGTACAAGCACAGGGATTTGATGTTTGGAAATCAATAGTAGACAGATATAAAGAGCCTTTCACTCCCCCAATAGATAATTATTGAAAGAAACTTAGTCAAAACAATTTGAGAGACAAACATTGTATCCTGAATGGTCTGGTTGATTCAGTATATGTCAAAGTTATGCATTGCAATTCCACAAAGGAGATTAGGGACAAACTTCAAAATGCTTATGAAGGAGATGTCAAAGTCAAGGTGACAAAGCTTCAAACTTACAGAGGTCAATTTGAACAGCTGAAGATGAAGGAAGATGAAAATATTGCAGCTTACATTTTATGAGTTGATGAAACAATGAATGAAATTAAAGGATTGGGAGAAAAAGTTGATGAATCTATAATAGTTCAAAAAGTACTAAGATCTCTTCCAATGAGATTTGATCCCAATATTTTAGCACTAGAAGAAAAATCAGATATAAGTACGATAAGCATGGATGAGCTACATAGAATATTCACCGCGTATGAAATGAGAACAAAACATGAGAACCCAGTTACAAAGGAAGAAACATTTAAAGTGTGCAAGAAGACAAAGAAAAAGAGCAAGCAAAATAAAAATTTAGAATGTAGTTGCAACAATGATTCAAAGGAAAATGAAGAAATGGCAAACTCCGTAAGGAAGTTGTAGAAAGAAACATGTAAATACAAAGGTAAGCTTATGTTGAAATGTTTTAATTGTGGTAAAGTTGGTCATTTTGCAAATAAGTGTCCTTATACCAGGAAGTCAGATAGTGATGAAGAGGAATATCCCAAGAAAAAAAGAAATATCAAAAGGGAAATAGGAAAGACAAAAGGAAAGTCTTCAAGAAAAATCTCTACTCAAAAGAAGACAGTTCCTCATCGGATGAAGATGATGAAACCGACAGTGATTCAGAAAAGGTAATATTTATGGCTAGGGAAAATCAAACAAGAAACTCTAATAGTTCCAAATAAGAAGGAGAAGTTTATCTTAGAGAAGAATTAATTAGTGCCTTAGAATAACTAAGGAAGGAAAGAAAGAAAAACAAGTCACTCAAGAAAGAACTAAAAGAAAAAAGGAATCCACAATCTCAACTCATAGGAAGTCAAGAAAATAATTACAAAGTTGAAAGTCTAGGTAGAAGATGATGGAAGGATTGAAGAAATACTCAGACATTAGATAGCAGAGAAGGAAAGGATGATTGAAAGGTTGGAAGAAGAAGAATTCAGTCTAAGAAAAGATCTTTAGAAGAAGGGCATGCAACAAGATAGTGCCAATACATTGGATAATATCATCAACAATCAAAGGCCATATTATGACAAGTCCGGACTAGGATACAACCAAATGTAGACTGATAAAGGTTCAAGCTCCATGACAAAAGAAACAGAACAAAATAGTTATGCAGAATTTCTCAAAGGAAGGAATCATGGTCAACAAGAATAAAAAAGGAATGAATACATAAGACCTTCTAAATTTAGGCAACAAAGAAATGTCAATCATGATCATCCAACATAGGAACCTAGAAGGACTACACCACAAAGAAAATCATTCATTCCTAGGTATGTAAATTTATTTTATGGTCATTGTTTTTATTGCACTAACTTTGGACATAAGGTTGCAGATTGCAGGGATTATGAAAGAAATGATCAAGCAATAAATTTTATGTGGCCCCACAAAATATTGAATGCTACAAATTCCACAACTATGGACACATAGCTTGAAATTGTACAAGCGTGATAAAGCCTCCCATGAAAGAAAATATTGATGAAAAACACAAGAAGGTTTGGAGAAGAAGTGAAAAACAAGAGGAGCGGGTAAATGAAGAACATGTCCAAGGAATTGTACTTGTAGGATTTGCAGCAACACATGATCATGATGATTTACAGGAAAAGAGGAAAGTGTTGGAATTCAAGAAGAGGGTAAAGAAGATGCCAAAACTCAGGATGATGACAGAATTCAGGAACATGATGAAAAGGAATATGTATTCACAAATGGAGAGGAAGATTACATTGCATCATAACATGTGTTGTTCTTATCCATACGGCTTGGAGACTCCCAAGTAATATGAATATTAGATAGGGGGAGTCTATGCAGTAGATGAGACAGATCATAGAACCATATTTCAAGAAACTTACAAAGTTTGAGTAGACAGACTCAGTACAATGACAGATGCTTCAGCATTGTGGAAAATTGAGTAGCATATTTGGACAAATATATGACAATGGATGAGAGCATGGATTCATAGATAAATGAATATTATCATAATGGATGATAATGATACAAGGATATTTGAATGTTTATTCTTGGATGCTTTTTATATATTTCAGTTGATTACTCAAGGAAGAACCAATGGACAATAACTCCAAAAGGTAGTAGGTATAGGAAGACCCATATTGATCTACACAAAACATGCAGAGAATTCATCAGAGAGAGAGATTCAAAAAGGAATATTAGTAGCATATAGATAGGGAGACACACCCACAGGGGGAGTTATTATTTTAACCAGGATTGGTTAGAGCATGTACAGTTTCATATCGACAGGGGGATTTAATCCTTTGTCAATGTGAGAGAGTGAAAGTAATCAGAGGCTTGAAGACAGAGGAAGCAACCCAAAGGAAAACGCAGATAAGGGGAGTAGCCCCAATGAGTGTTCAATAAGGGGGAGAATCCCCAAAGGGAGATACCCTTTGACATTGATGTCAAAGAGGGAGAGATAGAAACATTGATGAGAAGCAATGATCACAGGTGAAGTAAGAGCATGAGTATTGTCATGTCTAAGTGTTTTCATCAATGTTGGTGTTTCCATCACTGCCAAAGGGGGGGGATTTTTGGATAATTGGTTGTCATTGATGTCAACCTTTGGATAGTGATGTTGGATATTGATGTCAACCCTTGGAGAAGTCCGGCAATGAATTCCAGTAGCACAAAGGTATGGGTAAGGGACCCAGGTTTCGTTGAGGTATAAAGGCATGAAGTTCAATAAATATGCAGGTAAGACTATAATGGATAGATAGTACACACCATACCGTTTTCGGTGATATATGGTATGTCACATATTTCCTCACGGTTAGAAAGATATGGCATTGAAAAGTTGGAGAACCCCTTAGAGTAATCTAGAAGCCCCTAGAAGGTCAATAAGAAGTCAAATATTCTAGAAATTCATAAAGAAGATTGCCTAGTCAAAGTGGTTGCAAAAGAAATTAATTAAATAATAAAGTGGTTGCACAAGAAGTGGTGAGTTTACTATTTATGGATAAACTCATTGCAAGTGGGTAAAGTAGTTGAAAGTGGGTTAGCCCTAAAAGAGGGAAGTTGGGTAGAATAATTAGAAGATAACCCCTAATGGAATCCACTTGGAGAATATAAATAAGAGAGCAAGGAACTCCTATTAGCACCTACCTACCTATTGAACATTATTGAATATCTAT
The DNA here is from genome assembly GCA_009831015.1 of Picea engelmannii. Taxonomy (NCBI): domain Eukaryota; kingdom Viridiplantae; phylum Streptophyta; class Pinopsida; order Pinales; family Pinaceae; genus Picea; species Picea engelmannii. The sequence goes on from ML776549.1 coordinate 1,329,780, forward strand.
TTTATGAAAGGTTATTTGCAGGTATACATTGAAAAATATGAGAAAGTGTAGGTATGAGGAAGCGAAAGTTTGAAGGAACGAAAGTTTCATTATTGCGGAGAAAGTGAATGAAACAGGATTTCAGAGGTTATCCATGAGTTGCGGGCACAGAGAAGCACGAACATCCGCGAGACATAGTGGAGGAAAGCAAAGATACCTGTGAGTTGTAGAAAGGGAAAGCGTGGATCTGTAGAAAGGCCAAGGAGGAAGATACATGTTCCAGGTTTCAGGATCTGAGGAGAGACTACAGGTATGTTGGTCTGATATCTGAAGCATTGGATCAGTTACATAGTGTAAAGGTATGTCTATATGTTTATGAGGTTATATCTCAGTGATCTTGTGGAGCATGATTGAGGCATGACTTTGTGAGGTTTGGTTTATGCCCTCTTGGATGTATGGTATTTGTTGTAGAATTATGATTTGAGGAATATTTGTTGAGGCACATTGCTGGTGCATTTAGCTTGGTCTTATTGGCATATATTTTGGTGCATTGTGAGAGACATTTGTTAGTATTCTTGGTATATGATTGGATTATGAGTGGTACATGTTTGAGGCTATATAACAGTGAATTTATAGCACATGGTTTGATGTAAGTGTTTATGGTTTTCAGTTTATGGATGGTATGATGTATTGCTAGAGGCCCTTTGCTGGTTAGCTTGGAGTATGTTCTTGTGCATGGTTGATGCACTTGTTGTGGTATAGGTTTGTATTTGGTTGTGATTGGCACATGCTTTGTAGAGGCAAGTGTGGGTGATGGTTGTGATTTGTTATGAGTAGTTTTGTTTGATGCACATCCTAGTGATATTGTGCATATGGTTGAGAGTTGTTTTGGTGATTGGTCCTGATGATTGGATCTAATTTGGTTAATGAGATTATTTTTACAGATTGTTGGTACAAGTTGTTACAGGTTGACTTGAAAGGTTTCACAGTTACAGTTTGACAGAAGTAGATATAGTGACAGTGAGACTGGGTGAGTTTGTGGTAGTCTGCGAGTTGCAATGAGGATAGACATGAACATCCGCAAGTTTCAGTTAAGAAGGCCATGGATACCTGCATATTGCAGTATAGACAAGTTGTGGATATGAATAAAATAATTGAAGAAGATTGGTACAGGTTGTGACAGAGTGTTGGTTGACAGTGACAGAGTGAAAATGGAAGTGATTGATTTAGTGACAATCACAGGTTGTCTACATTTGGCATTTATATTTCAGGGCAGTTAGACAGGGAAAGGAAAGGGAGTTGTAGCCTCCTTCCGATTGATGCCAGAGAATCAGGGAGTTGGAGCTTCCTTTAGGTTGGAGCCTGAGAACTAGGTGGTTGTACCACCTTCCAGTTGTAGCCAGAGAACTCAGGGAGTTGGAGTCTCCTTCTAGTTGGAGATAGAGAATTAGGGAGTTGGAGATTCATTTAGGTTGGAGCCTCCTTCTGGTTGGATCTAGAGAATTGGAAGTTGGTGCCTCCTTGAATGCAATTCTTGTCATATAAGAAAATCATTTCGTGGTTTTCTCCCACATTGGGTTTCCACGTAAAATTCTGGTGTACTGTGTATTGTGTGGATGTGTCTATTATTGTTCATTATGCACTGATGGATGTTAATGTTTATGATGCAATAATATATTGATAATGAACTGATGAACATTGTTGAAATAATATGCATTGTGGTTAAAAGGATTAATAAGTGGTATAGATTGCTCACTACTGATTCCCCCCTCCCCCCTCTTAGTAATCCAACAACTAGGATCCTTTTAACTCATCTTTACTAAGTTTCATTGGAATCATGTCATTGTCCATGGCTACCATATTTTGTCTGTACAATCTCAATTTTCCCAATTCCTCCAATTCTATTAGGTATATTGTTGTTTCAACGAGGAGTTTCTTGTAAGGTTTTTTTTTTACTCTTAGAGAAAAGTGTTGTGAGTTGTTTTGGTACTTGCTCACTCTAGTTCCATATGTTATTAATATACTTGGTCCCCATACTTCATATTTATACATGAGTATTAAGATTATGTGTATTTGAAAGAGGGACCACAACATTTTTTAGTTCCAAATCTTCATTGTCATGCATCTATTTTGTAATAGGAACAAATTTTTCCACCTCCTTGCATATTTTTCCTCATGCATACTTAACTTCTTATTGAAATCTAGTCCTGAAGAATTATAGTTTAGGGTTATCACTAACAACTCACCTTCAAAGCTGATTTCTGGTTGTTTTGTTCTCTCTTTTAGCAAGAAGATTAAACTATCTTAGGTTTGTTTGCATACACATCCATCCTAACCTCCACGCAAAAGGACTCTAAGGCTTCAAGATGATCTTTTAGGTTGCATAGTATCCTCATTGTTAATGTCACATTGTCTACATACAACAAGATCTTTATGATAATCTCCGCTATGTTCACTTCTCCACTTTTATTGTTTATCCATTCCTCTCGCTTATTTAGGTAAAGACCAAACAATATGAGAGAGAGGGGTAAATCCTATTTCACTCCAATATCATTCTTAAAACTCTTTGAAAAACTCTATACACCTTTGATTTTAGCCTTTACTTACTCATCTAATTTATGTATTACTTCAATCCAATCATTCTAGATCCATTTTTGTTAATTTTTCTTACAATTTATTTTTTATGACAATATCAAAAACCTTTTTAAAATTTACAAAACAACATTATAATTCTTTCAAATATTTCCTATCTTAACTATCATATAGCTATGATTGAAACAATGTTCAACAATACAATACATCAATCAAAAGCTAATTTACATGTTACTTCCTTTATTAACAAAATTATTTTTGTGTCTCCTTTATTATCATCTTCCATGGTTTCTCCTCTAAAACAATCTTAGAAAACCTTTTGAAATTGAGAAAACAATACCATGATTATTTTCGAATGGAGAAATAACATCATAATTTTTAAAATTTACAAAACAACATTATAATTCTTTCCTAATTCTTCCAAATATTTTCTATCTTAAGTATCATATACCTAAGATATTTTTTATCTTAACTATCATATACCTAAGATCAAAATAATTTTCAATAATACTTCAATTAAAAGCTAATTTACATGTTACTTCTTTCCTTTATTCCATTTTGAACAAAGTTATTTTTGTGTCTCCTTTATTGTCATCTTCCATAGTTTCTCCTCTAAAACAAATGTTACTTCCTTCCTTTATTCCATTTTGAACAAAGTTATTTTTGTGTCTCCTTTATTGTCATCTTCCATAGTTTCTCCTCTAAAACAATGTTACTTCCTTCCTTTATTCCATTTTGAACAAAGTTATTTTTGTGTCTCCTTTATTATCATCTTCCATGGTTTCTCCTCTAAAACAATGCTAGAAAACCTTTTGAAATTGAGAAAACAATTCCATGATTATTTTGTAATTGACAAATAACATCATAATTTTGTTTTTATAAAGGCAATAGTGAAATTTAACGCTATGAGATTATCATATACTCCAACTTTTTTTTGTCCTAATGACATAATATTCGTTTTTGTGATTTCAAGAATTACAATAGGTCATCTTGTCACTCGCCTCCACGCAAGCAAGATCCTTTATCGTATCTCCTTAAAATGTGAGCTTTACTAATTACCTAAGTTTGAAAGTGTTTAATATCCAATTTTCATTATATATATATATATATAATGGTATTGGGACCTTGATTCATGAGTTAGTTGAAAAACATAATGAAGTCTAGCGTAGTAAATATTATATTTAATAATTAATAATAATTATTTTATGAATTTGTTTAATATAATTTTATAATTATGTAAGTAATGAGTAATTAATGTTTTAGTAAATTTAGTTTAGAGTAAAATAGTTTTAATATTTGTTGGATGTGGTTTTGTAGTTGGGATGGAGCGTCATCATGCTGCAAATAGTTTAAATTCAAATTTGAATACAAGTAGAGCCCTTATGTGTGTGAGGGAAGGTGTTTGATTTTTCAAAGTTGATTTTCATCTATACACAAAGGAACTTAACGTAAGTTAAACAAATCAAAATGATTTAAGTAAATGTTAATAAGATGTTTAATAATATTTTTTTATTAATATTTCTTGAACAATCTAAATAATTTATCAAGTCTTTTATATATTTTGATTTTAATTTTAATTTGTTCTTAATATCTATTTAGAGTTAACTTTTAAAATAATTTATAATAGAGAAATGATGAACGGTGTGTTCTTCATTTGATTAACAATAATTGGCTTAGACAACCACAAGAATTCACATTTCTCAATTCAAATGCTCAATATTCTTCTTCAACACGTAAGCACCTCTCATTCGTATTGTAATATAGATCATTCACCTTAGTGAATTCATAACTACTACCTCATTACAACCTATATATAAGAACCTCCTTTGAACTCTAACTTTAGATGGACCCCAACTAATAATAGTCTTATACATAATTCAAAGTTACATTCGACCCACCCATTTCCCTAGTAATGAGTGTTTATACCATTGCTTATGATAGAAGTGCTAACTCTCACCCAAAGCACAACTACAAGTGTTTCATTCAAACTTATTCATTAATACCTTTAGCAACTTCAGTCTAATTCATACTACCTTACTTTGATCCATATGTGTGTTATAAACATCTAACATATTCATAGGAAATTGAGCTATTTTATTGAGTTTATAACAACCAAACCTTATCAGTGTTAGTAATATAGCAACATCTAGTATTAATAATGAAATTATGGATATCACATAGAAACCACGTCAAATGATCAAACCTCAATGATTAGTGTTACAAAATCCACCTAAATAACTTAAAATTATAAAATGAAACTCCATGTCGTAAGAATAACATTCATTACAATTCCTAAAATCTACTAGTAGGTTTAATCTTGATAATATAACTAAAATATTAATCATTACAAATTCAATTTTTATGAATATCAACATAACATTCAATATAACAATTGTATTTTATGAATATCAACATAACATTCATTATAACAATTGTATTCAACTCTTAGCAGCATATAAGTGACTCACCTTCATAATATTTCTTACATGACTCACCTTTATAACCTTCCTTGATTTATTGCATAGAATACTCTTTTTTCCAAAAAGAAAATTGCTCAATTATATTGGATATATAATTCTTTTTACATCATCAGATCCACTTGGGATATAAAACTGTAATATTGTTCATGAAAGTTTTTCAAATATTAGAAGAGAATATATATGTTCAGAGTTCCAAAACTAAAAAAAAGTGTGAGTGCAATCAAGTCTAAGCCAAACAATTGGTTGTACATTTGTCTACATCTGAACAAAGGAAAATAGAAACAACAAGCCCAAAAAAACTATGTCAAGAGTGAAATCAACACTAGAACAAATGGATGTGTTTTCTGGGACCCTTTGCGCATGGATTATTTTAACGATGGACATTTGTTTTAAAATGTAAAAACCTTGGCGAATATTACTAATCCTTCATATGCCAACTATAAAATGTTTGGCTATATTTTTGTAAAAATATTCAAATTTCTAAGGATTTTATATAGTTTGTATAAAAATTTGGTGATTTTTAAGGTAAAATAATTTTATCCTATAAAATTTGGGCGAATAATTTTTAGAATAGCGAATATTTGTTTGGGAAAAAATTTGGAAAATTAGCCCACGAGCGAAATTTAGCCCCTAAAATCATCCATGCCTTTGTGCCATTTAGCCAACTGTAAAAAGTGATTATACCTTCAAGTTCCAGAGATGATTTATAATGTGTATGCCTCCTTGTTGTGTACCCTATATATATGTTCAAAGCTTAATTCCTGAAAAACTTTAATTAATTGTAGCACTATGATATTCCATCCCTCAATTGCACATGTTTGTAATATACCTTTTTTATTTAGCCAATCTATGACCACCTTTGAATCCCCCAGGATATGTAGTTTATGAATAGATAGGTGGTGTGCCAGAGTCAATGTTTCCTAGACTCCCATAAGTTATGCTTTAGTATTAGTGCCCTCACCGCAATTCATCATCCATCTAATAACAATAGACTCAGGTGTTTTTAGGACACCCCCAGCTCCACATTGTTTTCCATCAGCCTTAGCTGCACCATCAAAACATGCTAGAGTGTTTCCCGTGTGGTGAGAAAAAGAAAATGTACAGGCTTGTAAACAATTCTTTCTTTTGAGTGTGCCAATAGTTTTTATGGTTACAAAAAGTGCAGAGGGAGAAATATTCTCAAAAATTGCAGAGTTTCTCTCCAGCCAAATATACGAACAGATAAGGGCCGAGAGATATGAAATATTTTCTTTCTCCTTTGTCCAGGATTTATAACAATCCGAAAATGGTGAACCTATCCACATACACTTGAAACTCAGAAAGGTGTTTATTATTTCCCAGATTGATTTTGTGAAAAGGAAACTAATGAAGAGATGGTTTATGTCTTTGACTTTGTTCTTGCATAATGGACACTGACTAGGGCCTTTCCAGCCCTTTTTTTGGAGTGTATCCCATGTAAGTATATTTCCCTTTGTTTCCAGCAAAGTGAATAGTTTTATTTTAAGTTGGATATCCCATTTCCATAAGCCACACCTTCATCCATCAATACCCGAGTAGCTCTGTGTGGAGATAAGAGCCAGGTAAACATTTTTTGAAGTGAGGTACCCTGAATGGTCACCTCCCATCCACATTAAAGTATCATCTCCATCATGTATGGAGGCTCCTATGCTGATGAGAGCCATGCGGTACCATTCCCATTCAGCTGCCAATGATCCCAATAGTCCAAGGTCCCCATACCTGTACCAATTAATCGAGGGTCCAACTTGTTGCACAAGGTTCCTCGCATGTGAGAGAAATGATATTTTATTTTGTCTTAATAAAGAAACAAGTTCTGGGGAGAGAATGGATTTGTCATCCAATCCCAGGATCTTGTCTCTACCAAGAGCCACAAGGTGTCCCAAACCAGGAATCCATCTAAGCCACTGTGTGATCAGGTGAATGGATTTTAAGAGGCTGCCCCATATTTATGAGACTGCGGTCATGTTGAAAGTAGGTGATCTGAGCCAGTTTATAATAGTGGTAGATGGTAAATATTTATCTTTTATAAATTCATGTCATATGCCTACACCCATTAGAACCCTCCAGAGAGTATATGCTGCTAAATATTTACTGAAGTGAAAAATATTGCGGAACCCCCAACCTCCATAGCTTTTTGGTTTTTTCATAGTGTCCCATCTGCATAGATGGAAATGAGAAGAGTACATGTTTCCTCACCATAGGAAATTAAACATTATATTCTTGATCTTGTTTAAAATAGTGCACGGGATGGTTTCCAATGAAATCCAATAAACAGGAAGACTTTCAATAGTAGATTTAACCAAAATAAAACGTCCACCCAATGATAACCATCTATTACACCAGAGGTATATTTTTTTCTCCATCTTGGACAACAACCAGTTCTAGTTAACACTTTTTTGTATCCTAGTTGTCAAATAAAAACCCAGATATCTAAAACCTGTAGCTAGCCTTGAAAAATTATATGGAAGAACAGTCTTGTACAAGGCCAAGTCTGCCTTTGATAACCCTACGTGTAGTAAAATTTTTTTTTGTTCATTTACCTTTAAGCCTGATGCTTTGAAGAAAAAAATGATGATACCATTGATTTCTATCCATTCATTTTTTTTTGTTAGTTTGTCCGTGACATGTGGGACTAACCTGTGGCTAAGAAACCGCGACTCATGGGAATCTAAGCCGTCAAAATCATCGGGGGATCGCACCCGGCCTGAGCCACACCAACCCTTAAGATGGCTAGATTTTTTGTCCCGACAGGTTTCGAACCGGTGACTTTAACATCACGGAGTGCCTTAACAGCACACTCCGTCACCAACTATCCTACACCTCGGGGATGATTTCTATCCATTCATTAATAGAAGCATTTGCCATGATTAAAATTCCATCCACAAATAAAATATGAAGGATCTTAATCATTCTAGAAACTCTTATGCCAATAATCTTCCCTGTCGCTTTGCTTTCTTTAAGTAGTAATTTAAGACCCTCCAATACTAAAATGAATAGCAAAGGGGATAAAGGGCATCCCTGACATAATCCGCGGCCGTTCCTAAAGAATTTTGTAGCTTCACCATTTACTAAAACAACAAAGGAAGATGAAGAGACATAACTCATTATCTAGTTGGTGAAATGTAACCCAAAACCATTTTGTATTAAGATCATTTTTAGTAGATCCCATTCAATACAATCATATGCTTTTTGAAGATCTAGCTTTAGAATAATTGACTTATAATTCTTCTTTTTAATGTTGTGAAGGAATTCATGTGTAGTTCCAATGGCATCTTGTATTTGTCGGCCCTTCAGAAAACCAATTTGTTTAGTAGAGAGGGATCTGGATAGGATAGGTCTGATACGATTTGCTATGATCTTTGAAATTAACTTGTAACAAAGACTGCAAATTGAAATGGGTTTGAAATCATTGAAGGTAGTCGGCTTATTCGATTTTTGGATAAGGGCTATAAAGGTTGAATTGAGGCCTCCAGCTATCTTCCCTTTCATACTAGATTCCTCAACCATCTCTAAAAGGTCGACTCCCACTAGATCAAAAAAGAAAGTGAAAAAATCTAATGTCTAGCCATCGGGCCCAAGACTCTTATCTTTCTTAAACATGAATAAAACCTCCCTCAATTCTTCTAAGTTAACAGGCCGAAAAAGGGAGCTTGCCTCTTCATCATTTACCAGATGGGAGAAAATCCCAGCTAATCTACATTGTTCACTTGTTGATTATAGATACTGTTCCTTGAAGAAATTACTGAAATATTTCACAGCCTCTACTTTTATATCCTCATGACTTGCATGACAAAGTCCATTGGAATCTAAAATCTCCCATATGTGTTTGTGATTTCTTCTATAACAGGTGTATTGATGAAATAACTTTGTGTTCTGGTCTCCGCCCTTTATCCACATAGCCCTGTTGTGTTGCCTCCATAGATCTTCCTTTTCTTTTAGTAAAGTATTTATTTCATGTTCCATAATACTTAGTTTCTGCTCTATATCTCGAGAAAAATCACCATCGGCCCGATGCACGAGATATTCATTATTCTCCGATTCCAAATTCTCCATCTTCATAATGCTTTTTCTACTTTTTTCCCAGATCCAAAGCTTAGTATGTTTCTTTAGATCCTTTAGCTTCCAAATGATTATATGTTGCATGCCTCCTTCAGAAAGGTACAAGGTATCTATCCAGATGTTTTGTACAAGGGATATGAAATCCTTTTCCTGAAGCCACTGAGAATTGAGTTTAAACAGATAAGGTTTGTAAGTCGGCCCAATCTCTAGTTGCAAAAGGATCGAAGCGTGATCGAAAAAATAGGGGTATTCCACCCAGGAATGATATAAACCAAATCTAGATAAGATCTCTTCAGATACATAAAATCTATCCAGTCGCTTGGCGATAGAGTTGGTCCCTATGAACCCATTCTTCCAAGTGGGAAATACTTTGTCTGGTTGGACATCAATTAACTGATTGGCCTGAAAAAGTGCTTTGAAATATTCTAAAAAGGGACCCACCTATGCATAGCCTCCCCAAACTTCGCTAGGTGAGATTGTAAAATTCAAATCTCCCACAATGATAATTTTTTTGTGTAAGAGAAGACCATTGTCTGCCACAACCTTCCATAATTTCTTCCTCTCCACACAAGGGCCATAGGTTTTTAATAATGTAAGCTTCCTCGGGCTTGCAATGCAAATGCCTGACAATAAAATGCCACCAACATAAAGGTAAGGTACCAATTAAAATTTGTTTGGATCCCAATAAACCAAAATACCTCCTGAGGTCCCCACCGAGTTAACAACACATGTGACACATGAGGGGTGCAAGACACTCATGAAATTTCTACCTTTTTTTTCAGGGACCAAATTTTCCTATAAAAATAAGATATTCGAGCAAGTTTTATCCAAAAGTTGTCGAACATAGGAAGTTTTTAGGGAGCCCCCTACCCCTCGAAGATTTAGGGATAGATAAAGCATTACTTCGCACGAGCAAGAGCTTTCACTGCTCTAAGTTCCCCACTATCAATGGAAGGAGAAACTGGAACAGGTTGTTGGGAGGAGGAGGTCGAACACTTTTTTCTAGCACTACGGGTTTTTATTGGGGAGTACTCAATTCCTAGGCCACATGACCAAGCTAACTCCTTTTCATTACCTACACCAACAGGTCATGAATCAATGGCTTTCCCATCTCGAGAAAAGTCTTTGTACACATAATTCCCCAAAAAGGTAGGCAGAGGGACAGTAAAAAAGGGGTCTCAAAGGTAAGGTATCATGGAATCTAATACCTTGTTTAATGAGGAATTAGTTTCCTCTGATTCACAATAACTAGGTAGTGTAGCAGGGTTCCCGCAAGGGATTAATGGAAACTTGGAGGTGGAACAATGTTGGAAGGGTTCCACCAGATTAGTTGAGGGAGCAGTAAAATGACCTATGATCTCTAAAGGTTTGGGACTTCTGGAATTTTCCTGGATGACGATGTCCGACAAAGGTACAAAAATGGGCTCCTTTTCCACTTGCCGGAAAGAAACCCCGACAGTGGGCCTAGCAGAAACTAAACCTGACACCAAGGGCCTCCCCTCAAAAGAAGTATTTTGTTTTAACCATCCAGAAGCATCCAGAGTCTCTTTTTCCAAACAAGTTAAAGTAGAAAAAAACGCAAGGCAGTATGACCTTAACTTATTGGAGAGACTCTTTGAGGGAGAAGTTGGATTGGTGACCTCTTTCGGGAAGAGGAAAGCGTCAAAGTCGCTTGTGGTAGCCTCAAGAGAAGAGTTATACAAATTCTCTTATGGCTTCGTGTCCTCCGAATCATCCAAGGAAAACCATCCTTTACAATCTTGTCGAAGCTGACCGGTGCAATGGAAAATGCTACACCTAAAAGGAATGCCTAGGTAATCAAGTCATTGTAGTGATTTATGACCCTGCCATTCAATCTCTAAAACTTTCGGAAGCCCACTGTGTATGTCAACTTCAACCAATACCCGTGCCACCTTTCTATCCGTAGTGGTAAGGTTATTATTGTCCACATCAATAAAAGATCCAAGAGATTTTATGATTTCCATGAGTGTTTCTTCATTCCAAAGGTGGATGGGTAAGCCCGGTAGAAGCACCCACAGATGGCGCAACTGAAAGTACTTGGTTGTTGGGTTGAAAGAAACATGCCAACACTTTAACATGAGGTTGTTGCCCCAAATAACCAACCTTCTCTCCAACAGAATGGACAAGTCTTTCAGGGGACTTGCAGATGAAACCTAACCATCCCTTGGTTAGGTGCAATATTTTTAGTGCGTAACCTAACAGGGGAACCCACTGACTATTAAACCAATCATGTAAAGTGACATTGCAGAGATAATGATAGGATACCCTACCAACAAGACCACATAAATCCAATATATCCTCCTGTTCGAGCCCCACATCTGACCCCAAAAAACATCTTTATGAATTATTTATTTGGTTTCCACAGTCGTCATCGACTATTGGAGAGACCTGCAGGATAAAAATATCTCGTATGTGATGTAGGGGGAGTTGTCTCTCTGTGTAAACTAGCCTCTCTGTGAGCTAAGGAAACCTTGCATTTGGATGGGCACAGTCTGTTATACCAGGGAGAATACCAGTGAAAGTAGGAGGTAGACAAGGCTTAACAGTAGAATGAGAAGGTCGATGGGATGTGAAATCCCCCTGTGTAGAATTTAAGGTTAGGGTACCATTCCCCAGGGAATCAACACTGTCAAAAAGCTGAGCCTGTTGCCAAATAACCTCATTCATAACCTTCATAAGTGCATCGATGTCTTGTGAGATGTCATCTTGTCCCGCCATGAATATGGAGACCCGCCACCTGGGCTCCACCGAAATTTCTTTGGCAGGGAGGCAGTCGAAGAGTCAATCAATGTAAGGTTAAGTGGAGGATGTTCTACCTAGGAACCAGAACCTATTAATAGTATCATAATGGATAATCATACGATAGGCTCCAGTAAATGTGGGTAGGTGTCGTGGAAACGACCCCGAATAAGTAACATTTAAGTCTCTAACCCGGCTAGGAGGAGGTAAATGGATGGCAGGAGGAGATACAGGGAACAAGAAAAATCGTAAC
>ML776549.1:1382508-1424038 GCA_009831015.1 Picea engelmannii
CTAGGGAGGACTGTTGTCCTCAGAGGTTCAAGTGGGTGCTTGAACACAGGGAGTTGTAGCTTCCATCTGGTTGCAGCCAGAGAAACCAGGGTGGCAAGGTGGTGCAAGGGAGAACTGTTGTTCTCTGTTACACAGGTTGGTGCCTGTGTGACTGAAAGTTGGTGCTTCCATCCAGTTGGTGTTGGAACATTTAGGGTGTTGTTTCTTCCTTATAGTGTATGCTAGAGAAACCATGGAGTTGGTGCTTCCTTCTAGTGGGTGCTAGAGAAACCAAGGAGTCAGTGCTTCCTTCTAGTGGGTGCTAGAGAAACCAAAGAGTTAGTGCTCTTAGCAAGTAGAATCTTGCAAAACAGAGGTTGTAGCCTCATTATGAGTTGGTTCTCACAAGTATGATAATGTACAGAATGTAAATATTACTTAACATATAAAGAAGAAGAGGTTTTTACCCTTTATGGGTTTCCTCAGGAAATATCTGTCTCTATGTATCTCATATGTGTGAATGATGTTGAATGTTCTATTGCTTACTTCCCTTCATTATTTTGATTGTCATTAAGTTCTCTGTAAAGAGTTTAAAATAAGCATAATTTTTTAAGCACGGTAACAGCTGATTCACCCCCCCCCTCTCAGTTGTCCAACAAGATTCCTTTCCCTTGAGTTGATAGATGGAAATTATTCCTTCTGCATGAGATGAATACTTATGCAATTGAAAATTATTTCTCATTCCCAGTAGCCATGTCATTTCATCTTCATCCTTCTTGTGCTCACCATCAAATATAGGAGGTTTGATTTTTTTCATTTCTCCTCATAGCTCATCCACCCCAGACCTCTTATGCTTCCTGATAGGGGATGGAATTGAGTTTTTTTGTGCCCTCTTATTGTAATGCCCGAGGAGTGATGGTGATGTTTGCTAACACTTCTGGTTCTTATTTTCTTATGAGGAGACATGTGACTTCCATATTTGCTTGAGCCACCTTCCTTATCCAATTTCTTTTCTATTATGTTCAAGATCTACATTAACTTCATGTTAAATTCCTCATGTTTCTCCTTGGCTCTCATAATCCTTTCATTATCATATTTATGGCTTTGTACATCCTTCTGCAAATTTTTAATGGTCTCTACCATATTCATGTTTTCATCCCTTCCTTCTCCATGTCCATTGGAGTGTGTTCCTTAAATTCCAAATGGACATTCATCCCTCTGATCTCATATCCCTGGATTCCCCTGTGCATATTCCATTCCTCTGGAATTTGTGTTGATCCTGATCTGATCTAGTTGTTGTTAACTCTGCAAAATGTGCGGCCAACAGAACTTTGTCAGGTTAACTGACTTAACAATTTCATGAAAAATATGAACCATTTTGGTTCAATAATATATTAGAATTATTTCTTCTGATTTAATAAAACATTGAATGCCCAGATCAATTTTCTGGGTGAATATTTATATTATACTTTCCAACACATTTCCAATGCCTTCTTCCATGCTCAATTCAGAGTCTTGAGCAAAAAGTTGTGGTTATTTGAAAATTGTCCATTAATTTTTCTGTTCACACTTCAACTTGGTGCAACTCTTTGGTGCAACTCTTTGGATATCAATTGGGTTTCTTCATATACATATTTTGGATAGTATTTCCAAGTTTCACCTCTTTTTGGGTTCTGGGCTGCTAGTTACAGGCTGCTGAAGTTCTAGGACAATTAGTGTTTTTGGTCTGGAATGCTACAGGTACCTTCTTTTCCATCTTAAACATTTTTAGCATGCCCAAAAATTTAGTTTAGATATAGTACTGTCTTCTATGGTTCAATATCCTTCCATTGACTGCTCCTGCGCCTCAATCTGATTCCCGAGCAGAAAGTTATGTCTCTTCGAAGTTAGTTGGGTTTTAAAATTTACCCTCCATTCTTTGTGCTATAACTTTCTAATAAAAGCTCTATTTGACGAATGGTTTACACCATTAGAAAGATCTCTCCGGGCTCTTTTATTTGATATGTAAAGAATTTCATAGCTTGGTACACTCTATTCTCATGGTTTTTGAGTACCTAAAAACGTTGTTAAGGGCCTCAAAAACGCGTTGCGAAAAGATGACATTCAAACAGTGTAAAATGTCGCAGAAATTCATTGCTTTTCCGTTGTTGTTCACCCTCCAAATGACTTTGTGCGCACAAATTTCAACCTGTACACCCATATTTAGCATGCACAACAACACCACATGATAAATCGTGCTTCATGCACCTATAACCATTGTGCATCACTTCTCTATCGTGCCAATAACTGGCGCACACTACTTTTGTGGCGCACGCCAATATCCACCACGCAAAACTTTGGTTCTTGCACTAAAACTTGTTGCGTGAATTTTTTTGTGTCACGCTCTAATAATCCGTGCGCATTTTACTATACGCGCAGCACCATGCCAAATTTTAGTATGCCCCCACCGCACACCAATACTCTGCATGCACCATTAACTAAACTGTCGAACGACAACATATACCCACATTGTGCGCGCACCAACAAAATTTATCTCCGCTCCGCCAATATTGCGCATACAACACACACCATTATTATGTGTGTGCACACCGTGCGTTCCAGTATTACGCATGCGCCACTCAATCTGCACTGTGAAATGATAAATTTAGCGCGCACACCCGCATGCCAATATTTCTCCGCGCAACACCAAATTTTAGTGTGCGCACCAGCATGCCAATATTTTTCCACGCAGCACAAATTTTAATGCGCATGCCCGCACGCCAATATTTTTCGTGCAATGCCAAATTTTATCGCGCGCCCCCGCACGCCAATATTTTTCCGCGTGGCACCAAATTTTAGCGCGTGCACTCGCACACCAATATTTTCCCGCGCGTACCCACACACCAATATTTTTTCGTACAGCGCCAAATTTCAGATATCAAAATTTTTTCACTGCGAATCATGCATTTTTAGTGTGCCCACCTATGCACATTCATTTTTATGCGCATCGATTCCTCGTGAATTTCGTCGCAGAAATTTGGGGCTTTTGCTTAGCTTTTTCCCCAATTTACCATATACATTATGCAACTATGAAATTTGTTCAATTTCACCTTGATAACACTAGTTCAACCTATGCAACAACAAATCATTGTGGGTTCACATTTCTGGAATGAATTTTTCCCAAACTCAATTCACGAATTGAGAATTTTAATTACTAATCTCGCTCCATCTGTCATGGCTTCACTGTAACTTCAAATTTGACCAATTCCAGGTCTGCATTTGCTATAACATATATTAAATCAAGAATATATCACTGCATGACCAAATTTCCTCAATTTTCTCATGAATTTAACAACAAAAATTGAGGCTTTCCCCAATTCTGCGCAATTGTTGTTACTTTTTACCATGGATGATCTGCAACTTGAAATTTGGCCACTTCGAAATCAATCCTCTGTGAAATTTCACTTCAACTCAACTTGTTCGGCCCATCCAGGCTCAGTGTTGAAAACCGAAGCTCTGATACCATATTGTAACATCCCCGACCACCCATGTCGGGCCATGCTACTCTAAAAAACGCTTTCATTCTCTGCTCAACATATTGTAACATACCCAGCATCCAACTGAGCTATGCCACATAAATTTTTCGAACTGCATGCAATTAAAACATATACACACAGAACTCTTGCGGAACTTAATATATAAAACATAAACATAAAAATACATTTTGTAAAGGCATATATTCATATTGAAATAACAATAAACATATATATGCAGCATATACAAGCAATACCATAAATACAAACAAGTTATAAACCACACATAGGATAAACCCATAAAAATAAACACGTAAATAATAATGCAGCATGTAATTTATTCCAAAATTGACACTTATCTTGGTAATAATATCACCAACTATGTGCAGACCTTCCATGAAACTCCCAGCCTTAGACCACAATGCTCATCACTCTCAGCAGTGAGACACCCCCGAGTTGGGAATAAACTCCACCCAGGTAAAGATATTCCTAAAAAGGCTAATGGATCATAGAAAACAAGAAAGTCTCTGTCACAGGTGCCAACTCAAACTAACAGCCTACATTCCCTCATTCCCCACATCCCATCCCACCCCATGAAGTGTGCCCTTCTCTGCTCAACAGTCCTTCGACTTCCCCACTTCCTTTCCAGGCTTCAGCAACAGGACGGACAGGAAGTCTTAGAGCCATGTAGTTGCACTTTAGCACCTTTGGAAATCAATTCCCAAAAATTATCTCACCTTGATAGATTTCTCACCAACCTAATAACCCGCCTCTTCAATATCCCACAGGCCCAACAACCCACTTCTTCAGTCCATCTCCCAAGCTAACCAAGTACACAAACAAGGATGGTTACAGATACAGGTTCAGGTACAATGACATGAAGGTATAGAGGACACCTGCATGAGTGAGTGAATGATCATGGAATGATTGCATGGATGACTGAATGATGGAAGGAATCTGAAAATGAACTAAGCCCAAACTATATCTATGCACGTCCCCAACTTGACACTTGTCATGTTGGAAGCTACTTTGGCCCACTTGTCCCCATCCTTAGAACTTAGGATAAAATAATTATCCATACTTTATGATTTAAGGAATATTAATATAATATTGATTTTTGGCTTAAGCTCCCTAGCTTATCCCCTTTTCCTTAACTTTTATCCCCCCCCTTTCCCTAACTGGTGGAGTTTAGTCCCCCATAATATTTTATCATGGTCGGTTTGCACACAGCGATGTATTTTATATTAATGATGAGACATATACAAAAATAGGTGCACTAGCCTTTAGTATCTAGGCTCTCTGGCCTAATACAAACATAAGCCTCCTAGATTATAATAACTGGCTCACCAACCCATAAAAAACAACATATACACAAAGGCTCCTTTGCCTCAAAATCGTGCGCACTTAAGTTGATGCGCACGGTATCCTGGAATGTGCACACTTCATCATTTTATTGTGTAGTACATGTGTGCACTATGCCATGAAAGGTGCATACAAAAATGATATCAAACAACTCACCAGCTTAAGTACATTTTCATTTTACATTTACAATTGGGTTCAGCCTAGGGGTATTACACAACCCCTATGTTGGGATTGGTACATCCATAAATGAAGCTAAAGTGAACTCTGAGGGAGCTCAGATGGAGGCTGAGGAGGGGGGGGAAGAAACTTTTATTCTATCGGGATACAAGGAGGCTGAATTCTTTGGTCCCACTACTCCGAGAGGTAGATACTTCTATTCTTCTTACTACATATCAAGGTAAAAATGTTTTAACTCTTTCAAGTTCTACTGAACTCCTTGGTCAGTTGGGGCATCGGTTTGGGGGGGCTGGGACTAGTTATGCTTGGTCAAAAGGTCTGGGCTTCAAGACTTCTCCCATAAAGATGAGAAGCACTCATAAGGAGGCTACCCTCTCTGCAGTTACACCTGATCCACTCTCACCTACTGTTACAAACTTCAGAGCACTTAGAGGAATGAAATCCCTTGCATGGGATAAGCCATGATCTTACTTTCCTTAAATATTCGAGGGGTGGGAGGGACCCTAAAACTGGCCTCCATGAGCAGATTACTTCGGAAATTTAAACAGAATATTATTTTTTTACAATAAATTATTGTAGAATAGGAGAAGGTACGTCATTTTATGTTAAAGTTTGTCCCTAGTTGGTGTTCTTGTGTTGTTAGCTCTGTGGGAAACTCGTGTGGTCTCCTAGTGACATGGGACCCCAATAAGTTTGTTCTGGTACCTTCACTCTACAATGGGGGCATTATGCTCACTGGAATCTCTTTAGAAAACAACAAAGATATATGTTTACTCAATGTATATGGGCCCTGCAATGAGAGAAAGTATTTTTGGGATCGGGTGGCTATGGGTGGGTTGTTGGCATCTAAAAATTTGATTCTTGCAGGAGATTTAAACTTCACTACATGTGCTAGTGAGCTATGGGGAGTGGTGGATCAGCTAGATAAGCTTGCAGATTATTTTAAAGTATTCTTCGGGACAATCATTTGTTGGACTTGATTCTGGATGATGTCGTTCCAACGTGGAAAAATGGAAGAACCCAGGGGGAAAGTATTGAAAAGCGATTGGATCGTATCCTGGTCTCAGAAAGTTTATTAAATGATGTGGGTAGGTACCGATATTGTGTTGATATTCCCTACGTCTCAGATCATGCGCTAGTGGTAGCCCAATTTGACTTTCATCAGTTTCCGGTGGCATACCCTTTCAAGTTAAATCCATCATGGATGACAGAGGATGAATTCTCTACTATTGTAAAAGAGGATTGGTCGGACACTGGGTTCCTGGCGGAATCGGATTTCTAGCCTAGGTTTGTGTGGAAACTAAAAGTGCTAAAGGCCCAGATTAAGACCTGGTCTAGACTTAGACGGTGTGAAAAATTACAAAGGCTGGAAAATTTGGAGGAGGAACTCAAGGTGGCTTTCTCGAACTTGCCAAGGTTTGGAATGAACCCTACTACTGACTGTCTTTTAAAATCCTTGGAGGCAGAGAACAATCAAATCTTACTACTTGAAGAGGAACATTGGAGACAAAAGAGTCATGCAGTCTGGCTGGAATGTGGGGATCGAAATAATAAATATTTTCATAAATTTTCTAGCGCAAGAAGGAACTAGAAACATATATGGGATATTTGTGATGAAAACAGGAAGAATCATAGAGGGCAAGACGCTCTCAAAGCAGAGGCCACCAGATATTTCAAAAATTTGTTTGAAGGGGACTCTCTCACTTCCCCTGTGGAGATAGTGAACTTAGTCATGCTATTCCCTCGATTTGTCTCTGTGGAAGACTCTTCACTCATCGACAAACCGGTCAAGAAACAGGAACTCTGGGAAATCCTAAAACTATTTGCTAAAGATAAAAGTCCAAACCCGGATGGCTAGACGGTTGATTTTTTCACTCACTTCTTTGAAGTTGTGGGAGATGATTTGTTGGAACTAGTTGAAGACTCTAGAACCAGAGGTAAGATACAAAGCTCCCTAAATTATACTTTCCTAGCGTTGATTCCAAAGGAGAATAATCCTCGGAATTTCAGGGATTACAAACCCATTTCTCTATAACTTATGCTATAAGTTTATTTCAAAGATGATTGCTAACAGAATTAAACCTATACTCTCAAGGGCACTATCGAGAGAGAAAATCGGTTTCTTGAACGGCAGGAAGATTTTGGACGCCATTGGGATGGCATAAGAATGCCTACATAGTATCAAAGCTAAGAAGCAAAAAGCACTTATTCTCAAATTGGATCTAAAAAAATCATATGACTATGTTAGTTGGGATTTTCTAGGTCTAATTCTTGTACAAACCGGATTCAACATCCTTTCTATTAACTGGATTATCAGTTGTTTTGTTAGCTCCTCGTTTTTTGTTCTGATAAATGGGTAGACATCCCCTTTTTTTCATGGTGAATGTGGATTAATACAAGGTTGTCTACTCTCTCCCTTGCTATTCATCCTTGTTATGGAAAGAATTAGCCTTCTTCTGAAGAAAGGACAAGCAGAGGGAAGCTTGACTGGGGTAAATTTTTCCAGGGTCATAAAAATTATACATATTATATTTTTCGATGATGTTCTTATCATGAAAAAGGCTTCACTTGAAGAGTGGCTGGTGATTAAAACACTATTGGAACTTTTCTTCCGTGTCTCGAGATTAAAAGTAAATCTACAAAAATCAACTTTCCACCATTCGGGGGTACAAGGAGAAACACTGGAGAAGTATAAGGAAGTACTTTCTTTTAATTTTGTAGAGATGACCAAGGGTTTTCGATACTTGGGGTATTTCATAAAAGAGGAGAAAACTTCCTTTTAAGACTAGATATGGCTTATTATTAAGTTTGAGAACAGGATCAAACATTGGTGTAATTGTTGGTTATCACTCAGAGGATGGTGTATTATCGCAAAGGCAGTTTTGGAAACACAATCAGCATATTGGATGGCCCTTGTGGTGGTCCTTATTTGTGTCCTCTCAAGGATTTGAAAACTGATCTTTAACTTCCTTTGGTCAGGTGGTGGAAAAGTACATGGGTTACATCTCTGCAATTGGGAGATACTGGAAAAGCCGAAACACCTAGGAGGTTGGGGTCTTAGGAACCTTTTCATCTTCAACCATGCCTTGGATGAAAACTCCTTATGGCATGTTTTGATGCATGATGGGATCTAGAACTAGGTGATTAAAGACAAATATCTACCCTACTCCTCAGTGGCCACTTGGCTCCGAATGACTACGTTTATTCAACCTTCAGCCTCATAGATCTGGAAAAACTTGATGAAATTGTTGCCTCTCATTACACACTGGATAAGTTGGAAACCTAGTAATGGATTTTCTATCCTAATCGGCATGGATAAGATCTTGGGAATTGGAAATTCTTCTTTACTCTCTATGGAACTCATGTTGGCTCTAAAGAATAAAAACATACGATACTTGTATCAATCCATGGCTCAATTATCCTTGGGTTTAATTAAAAACAAGTGCAAAACTAGTGATGAGTTGGGACTCTCGGGATCCTTGGCTACTGAGTGGTTTAGTTTCTCCAAGGCACTCATCGATTCTGGAGTCCAACTACAGACTAGACAAGATTCTCTAATTTGGACTGGAGGTGACCATTCAGGATTACTCAATCTAAAAAATGTATATAACGCTTTGGAAAATAAATTATGGGCGATACAAATAGCAGGGTGGTGGAGACAGATGTGGTCTTGGGATCTAGCTTACAATATCAAACTTTTTCTTTAGCTGGTATTGGATAACAAAATATTAACCTGGGATAATCTGTGGAAAAGAGGTTGGGAAGGCCCGATCTTTTGCCCACTTTGTCGTAGGGATGAGGAGATTGTTTTCCACTTGTTTGTAAACTTCCCTTTCACTCAACACATGTGGAAGTTTTTATTTACTGTTTTTAGTCTTGTTACATCATGGGGAGGCAACTCTCTAACATTTTTTTTTGAAAACTAGGTAAAATTGGAAAAATTCTATAACATACTACCTTCTTTGGCCTGTTGGTATATCTGGATGGAAATAAACAAGTGTACATTTTAATCTAGTACACCTAATGTACAAAGAGTTGGCTTTAAAATTAGAGGGATGGTGGAAAATTTCAATGCACAGTGCCTACAAAAGTGCAAATCCAAAATAAAAAAAATACATTTGAGATTAATTTGACATCCATTTGTTGGTTCGACGGTGTTGCACAAGCAAATGGTATCCTAAGTGGGGTTGGGGGTATCATTAAGATATATGGAAATACTATATATAGGTTTACTTTCAACTTTTGAATGGGCACAAACACTAGGGCATAACTACTTGGGGTGTGGGCTTCCTTATCATTATCTCACCGGCTGGGTATTGATCAACTGCAGTTATTGGGGGATTCAAAGACTGTGATAGATTGGTTAAAATTAAAGAGAAATTTACAAGTATATTCACTTATGGGCTGGATGGAGAAGATACGGTAACTTATAAATTTCTTCAACACCATTAGATTTGATCATATCTACAAGGAGGAGAATGAGGAAGAAGACATATTATCAAAAAATCACTCTTGGTTCCAGAAGGGAGGATCCATTTCAAAAAATGGCAGGTTGGCCACAAGGGCCCCCTACTATCCTTGGGTCTCTATTTGTGATTAAGATAGTATATCTGGGAAGTCTGTGACTTTTTGAGAGTTTTGGATTCATAAAATGTATTTATTCTTAAGTCATCATGGATTGTCTCCTTTTTTCTATTTATTCTTAAGAGCCCAGCTATATTTAACAAGAACTATGTAGGACCACCTATATATGTCTATATGGTATTTGTATACCATAATAATATGGTTGTAATAGAACAACAATGTACTCTCCTTGAGAACACCATATATTTAATATATTGAGAAATTTTCTGCTGGAAAAAAAAAATATGAACCTACCTACCAAATGACCCAAAAAACAAATTAACAAATGACAAAAAAAATATGAAAGAAATAAAGAGAAGAGTATCAATAAAAGTGGATTATATCTATGTATATAAATATAATAAAAATTTATAAATACATAATAATAATAATAATAATCTATTTTTAAGATCACGGCTAAGTCAGAGACCAAATTGGTGTATGAGACCTTTTTTTTTGTGGGACAAAGGACCCCCTCCGCACAACAATTTGACTGCTAAACTCTACGAAGGTATACATACCTTACTCCCCTCTCAATTTGTGGTTGTGACCTCCAAGAAGAAAACACATGTTCTTAACCATTAAGGCCACTCAAATTGTAGACCTAATAATAACTAATTACTTTGCATCTAAACAATTAAAAAAAATAACTACTTTGCAACTAACTACTTCAGTAAAAATATAAAAAATAATTACTAACTACTTTGCAACTCTATTTCATATTTTATTTTTGTAAGTGAGATTAAGAGCCTGTATTACTAAATGAGGTTTATGATACAAAAAAGGAGGACTCCCTCATCTGCCAAAAAGGAAACCAGACCAGAGGTTCCCGAGTTGCGTTTTCTGAGATAAACAAGGGGTATGACTGGACTGTTACCATGGGAAACCAACCCAATCCTACCATATCCAGTTTTTGAAAATATAAGCACAATCAAACATGAAAAAAATAACAGAAGCTGAGACTGACACAAGACTGACCCAACTGACTTGACAAGAGACTAACCAAACACTAGTCTAGGATAATGATATGTTTCTTTCCTTCATCCGCCTGGCTCGTGTTCTCCTCCTTTTGGGAGACCGTGAAAGTATTTCTGATATGTGGTGGCATGATTTCCATGTGATGGATGAAGCACATGTAGAGGTGGAATTGAGAATCCAACCGCTCCATCTTGTCTCTTTGGTCCTTCTCAACCTCAGTTAGCAGTTTGGTAATGGTTTCCAAACTGCTGAGGTGACTCAAGATTTCGTTCAGCAGTTTCGTGTGTTCCTTGCTATTCTCCAGTCTGGCGTCCTCCCTTTCCGAGCTCACTTTTCCAATAATCATATTTGTTTGCCACGCCATCTCCATCGTTTTGTGGTAGAGGGTTTCCCTGGGCTGTGTGGCTCCCGGGTCAGTTACCTAGTCCGCTTCCTGAGTCAGAGCATCCCATGTTTTTCCCTTGCGTTGTTCTCTGATTTCCTTTTCCCACCGCATGATGGTCACCTTTTATTTTGGTGAAACCAAAGTATGAAAGGTTCCCTTTGCATATTTTACCGCCTTCTCCATCCTTGAAACCCGCCGAGGATTGTTTGTATTTCCCTTCCCTAGATGGTTTCTTTTATTGTGCGTTCGCTTCATTCACACCATCCCGTCTGGCTTATGGAAGCTCCTTTGTTGGATTCTCAACCTGTTGTCATATACACAGGGATTCCTCCTTTCCCTACCCTTGTGTCTGTGGTATCCCCTATAGTTGCGCTCTTTCGTTTGCATCTATTTCTATTGTTTCTTCTCTTATTGAACCTTCTCTGCTATAGGATCATCCTTCCAAACATGGTCTTCCCGTAGAGGTGAACCTTCCAATCCTTTTTCCCCGTCATGGTACATATGATCATGATGACTCGATCATTATCCCTATACGGTCCCTTTCCCCTGCTCGCTTGGTATCATGTTGTGCCACTCCCCTTATCTGGTCTTTGGCGTGGTGGATCGATACTAGTCCATGTCAATCCCTCTTGCCTTATGTCATTATCTGCCTGTTGTTTTCCGTCGATACTTTCCCACGGTCTTTCCCCGCAAATATTACTGTTGACATGACCTTGTTGTTGTACCCTCGCTTGTTGTATAATATGATCTTGCATTGTAATTGTTGGTCAAGTGTTGGACATTCATATCCTGCTTGGGTCCTTTATGCCTTCCGCTGGTCCTTTCCCTGCCCTCCTCGATGTGACCTTCCTTGCTTAAGTTGTCATCATGATCTTTTGTCGCTAGTTGGATGCAATCCATTCTGAATTGTCCTTCTCATATGTTGATCCAGGTAGTATCTAGTTCTGGTCCTTCCTTGCTAACCTCCTCGTTGGTGATTATGTCCGTCGGGCCATTCACTAACCTGCGTA
The DNA here is from genome assembly GCA_009831015.1 of Picea engelmannii. NCBI lineage: Eukaryota > Viridiplantae > Streptophyta > Pinopsida > Pinales > Pinaceae > Picea > Picea engelmannii. The sequence continues at coordinate 1,394,535 of ML776549.1, forward strand.
CCCAACACAACTCCACTGCGTTCATTGTTTGCAGATGCTCCTAGATTTTTTGTAGGGAGTGTGCCAAGCACCAGTGTATCTGAACCTTTCCCACTCTAGTGCCATTTTGGAGTCTCTTCACTGTGTTGATGACCAGGGTGGAGTCACCTTCCATGATGGTGTTTTTCATCCTTTCACGGAGTAGAATTTCGAGATGGATCTCCAAGGCTCCAAATTCCGCTGCATTGTTGGTTGAGTTTCCCATACTCCCAACATACATCTGGATTATGTTACCACCACTATCTCTGATCACTCCTTCCATCCGTATCATTCCTGGGTTTCCTTTTTCCACCCCGTCAAAATTTAACTTGAGGAACCCTTCCGGAGGTGGTGTCCAGTTGTGCTCTCCTATTTGGATTTGTGGTGGTTTCCCTACCTGGGATTTGTTGCGCCTGTCTTTTAGGTGAAAATAATCCAGGATGCAGGAGCCCTGGTCTGTGAGTTGCGCTTTTCCAGTCTGGCAGTTGCGGCTCTGCACAGTTTCTCGTATTTGTGAGATTATTGCTTCCTTGAGTTTCCCTTCTAGGAGGCTTTCATTCCTGAAGATTCACCGGTTCCTTTCTTTCCAGACTGCCCATATGATCATCCCTGGCATGAGATTCCAACAGAGGTTCACCATTTCATTTTCACTGTAACTCTCATTCTAGTTATTGATGGTTGCGCTGATGTTACCTTGGGTCCTATTGGACTGGCGAAAGATGCATGCCGCCCAATCCCATATCTATGTTGTGTAATTACATTCATCAAGGAGGTGATTCATTGTTTATTCCTTAGCTTGACAGAGGTGGAATCATGATGGGCCTATGAAACCCCTTTTCCTTAGGTTTTCCTAGGTTAGAATTCGGTTGTGAAGTAATAGCCATTTGAACATTTTGATTTTTGGCCATTGGGGGCTTCCCCAAATCTTTCCCCACAGTTGTGTCAGATCTTCTTGGTCCTAGTCCACGATGTATTTTTGAGCTTATTTTAAGTTGAATTCCCCCCCCATTTTTGTTGTCCCATCTTAGTTGGTCCTCTTCTTCTGAGACTACAAAAAAAAAATTCCCCAATTCCTCCTCCACCACTTTTTTTATTGTTGCAAGCCGATCTATGTTTTGTAGATTGAGTTTGTCCCATATCCTCCATCTTTCATGGTCATTTTCTTCTTTCCAGTAGTGGTGTATTTTGATTTTGCCTTGCGTGGTCATTTCCTGTTGGATTTCCTCCCTGTCTAGATTTTCCATTTTGGGTTCCTGTTGCTACGCATCCTCCTAGAATCTGGTTGTTTTACCATTCCTCACTTCCCAGAAGTCGTGTTTCTAGATCCAGGTTTTGTTGTGCCAATATAGATTCCATATGGTTGATCCCTCCCTTGTGCCCATAAAATGAATTCGATATTGGTCATTGATGCCTGGGGCATACTTGGCCTTCTAGAGGGTTACCCATGGTGAATATTTTTCTTTGACCCATCTCCACTAGAGTTTCGCCCTGTAGGCTTCATTGGTTACTTGTGGGTCTTGTAACCCCAGGCCTCCTTTGCATTTTGGTTTTCAAACCTTCTCCCGGGCCACCAGGGCCCATTTTTTCTTACTTTCCACTCCTCGCCATAGGAAGTCCCTTTGGATGGCTCTTATTTTTTGGAGTATTCCTTTGGGGGCGGGAAACACTGACATCATATAGGTCGGAATTACTTGCAGAACCTCTTTGGTCAGGATAAGTCTCCCTGCTAGGTTGAGCGATCTGTAAGTCCAGTTTTCACCCTTTCCTATAGTTTGTTGATCATTCCTTCCTATGTTTCCATTTTGCATGCTTTGTCCATCAGGGGTATTCCCAAGTATTTCATTGGGAGCGTTTTACATTCAAACCCAAAAATGTTTTCCAGGTTTCTTTGAATTGTTGGGTTGGTATTGAAGAAATAGATCATGGATTTGTAGTGGTTGATCTCCGCTCCCGAGGCTTCCCCAAATTCTTCTAAGATTATTTTATAGGCTTTTGCTTCCTTAACCATGGGTGTGCCATGGAGTAAGGTGTCATCAATGAACTGTTGGTGCATAGAGGTAGGGCAGTTTTCGAAAGGTTTGATGCCTGTTATTTCTCCTGCTGCAGTTGAACTTTATATGTTTCTAATGAGTCCTTCCATCATCAAAATGAACAGGAAAGGTGATAGCGGGTCTCCTTGTCTGATGCCTCTTGATGGCCAGAAGGGTTTGGTTGGGGCTCCATTGATTAAAAGCGAGTAACTTGTCGTTGAGACTAGGCTGACAATCTAGTTGATCGAGTGTTGCGCGAAGCCAAAAGCTTCTAGAGTCTTGACCATATAGTTCCAGCTAATTTTGTCATAAGCCTTTGCTAGGTCAAGTTGGATTATCATCCCCCCTCTCCTCTAGATTTTCAGTGTGTGTATCATCTCATGGGCATGGATGATGTTGTCCAAAATTTGTCGCCCTTCTACAAAACCCACCTGTTCTTGTGAAATCAGTGTGGTTAGGAGAGGTTTCAGTCTATTGGCTATGAATTTGGAGATTATCTTGTAAACCACATTGCATAAAGCTATGGATCTATAGCGGTCTGGGGTCCTTGCTTCATTTTCTTTGGGGATTAGATTAATCATTGTGGCATTTATCACTTTCAGAATGGAGGCCAAACGCCTGGAGTCTTCCACCACCCCATAAACATCATGTTTGACCACTTCCCAACAGGATTTGAAGAATTCCACTGTGAAACCATCTGGTCATGCGGCCTTTTCATTGCGCATCTCCTGGACCACTTGGTCAATTTCCTCCTTAGTGATGGTTTTGTTTAGGTTGATATTTTTTTCCTCGGTAACTAGCCTAGGGATGTGTTGAGTTATCCTTTGTATGGCCTTCGCTTGGTCTTGGTTGGGTTCCTGGGCTATCCCATGGAAGTGATTACCAATATATTTTCAATCTCCTTGTGGGACTCTCTCTTAATCCCATCCTGATCCTGAATTTTTAGCATTTTGTTGTGGGTTCTTCTTGTAATGGTTGTTTTATGAAAAAACTTGGTATTTCGCTCCCCTTTCTTTAGCCACTTGATTCTAGACTTTTGGCGCCATAGAGTCTCTTTCTGTTGGCATCTTGCTTCCCATTCCTAGGTCATTTGGATCTCTTCCTTTTTTCGATCCTCTGTGTAGCCCTCGTCTATGCATATTTCCTCGAGTTTCATCATTTTGTCTTCAATATTTTTTTTCCTTGGTTTATGTTTCCAAAGATTTCCTTGTTCCACTCCTTGAGTTTATGTTTGATGTACTTGAGTTTCTTATAAAGTTTGAACATCATTTTCCCTTGCTCCGGTTGTTTCTCCTGCCACCATTGGTTGACGTTCTCCTTGAAGGTGGGATGTTCGATCCAAAATTTCTCGAATCTGAAAGGTCTATTCTTCGGTGTGGTTTGGAAGTTTGCTTCCAATTGGACTGGCCAGTGGTCTGAACCCCCCCAGGGAAGGATGCTACAGTCTAAATTTAAACCCTATAGAATGATGGACTTTGAAACCAAGAATCTGTCTATCCTTGTCGTTATCCGATGTTGATTTGTCCGTTTGTTGTTACATGTGAACTGACCATTACTGGTTTTGATGTCCACCATCTCCACCGTGTCAATGAAAGCTGAAAAGTCTTCTGCATATTTATCCAATATCCTGGTGCCTCCTTTTTTCTACGCAAGTGTCGTGATGATGTTGAAGTCCCCTGCCAGGATCCAGTGGAGGTTGTTGGAACAAGCTTTTAGGTTTTCTAGGTCTAGGAGCATTCTTCTTTTTTCTTCCAACATCTAGGGACCATACACATTAGTGCATAGAATCACCTCCGTGTTACCTATGATTTGCATGTTAACCGAAAGTGTGTGTCTGGTGGCTTCGGCTGCTAGTAGATTCATCACTTGTGGGTTCCACAGAGTGAGAATACTACCTCCCATCTGTTGTCCTTCGACAACCAACATCTTGTACTTGCTCCATTTTTTATTGCTTATTGTTTTCATTCTGTCTATTGTGCATTTTGTCTCTTGGATGAAACAAAGGTTCGGTTGTTCCTTCCTTGGTCTGTTTTTAATGATTCTTTGCTTTCGTGGGCTATTTAGGCCACTAATATTCCATGTTATAATCTTCATTTAAATATGTGGGGGGTATGTGGGGGGGACTTTGGAAAGAGATTTTTTATCTTACCTGAGTTTATCAGCAGAGCTCCAAGTTCCTGTAGGGTGGCGTTGTTTGATCTCCTGTCTTTCTTCCTTCTTGTCTACTTGGGTGAGAGTTGTGGTTATCTCTCGCCTGCTTTGATTCCTAGGTGTCCTATCTCCCCTTGCGTGCACTTGAGCCCTCTAGATTTTGCTTCCTCCCTTAGGAGGAATAGGTATTCGATACGATCTAGTTACTCCATTGGTACATTGTCTACGCCCTACCTTTTCCATTGCTCCAGTATGTTCAGAAGATCTATTCCTTCCCTTTCCACAATATCTCTTAGATCATGATCTTCCGTGCCTACCTCGCTTGGTGTCATTTTCGCGTCTCCATCTGCCTCCTACAAGGGGGTGTTGGCATCTCTGGTTTCTCCATCCATAGGAGTTGCGCTACCCCCCTATTCCATGTTATTGCTTGGACTATTTGTGTTCTCATTTGTTGCTTGTTCCTTAGCTTCTTTAGATTTTTCCTTTTCCTTTCCTCCTTCTTCCCCTTTGTTGGTTTTGTCCTGCACTTTTTTTCTAGTCTTGGCTTCTGGGTTGCTTCCTGGTGGGGATTTACTTGGTTTCTTTTTTTCTCTGTTTTTGTGGTTCGACTTGATAAACCCATCCTCATCCTGCTGTATTTTGGTGTTTTTTGCTTCTTGTTTTTTATTGAGAGGACATTCTCTAATTGGGTGTCCATGTTCATGGAATCTTCTGCATCTGAATGTAATCTACTCGTAGTTGATGCTTTGTATCGTTTCCTCATCCCTAAATTCCAGGCTTATGGATTTTGGGAGTGCCCCTGAAACATCCATCTCCATGCAGATCCTTGCATAGGAGGTATATATCCCTTTTAGGGTTGCTTCCGATGTCTTCACATATTTTCCAATTTTGTTCCTGATTGCTTCGATGGTGGAGGGTAGTCAGTAGTCTAGCGGCAGAGAGTAAAGCCTCAACCAGACGAGCACATTCTTGAAGGTTTCTTTATCTGGGGAGAAGTTTTCCTTCCATGGACGCATGTACAGTCCTGTTGAGGCGTGGAAGTATGCCCCCCACTCAAAGACTTTATCCTTGTCCTCCAAGTTCATGAATATTGTTGTAAAAAATCCTTTCGAACCCAGGTGGAGTTCCACTTCCCTGCTTAGCTTCCATTGATATTTTATCCAGTTGTGCAATGTTCTTTCTGTGGGCCACAAACCCATGAACTTGCAAATTAGTGCATGCGTCTTCATCTGGTCCTGAAAGAGTTGCGTTTGTGGATCTTCCAGTATCACCTTAGGTATCAGTGTTGTTTTAGGTTTACACGGGTTGCGCCCTTCTACCCCATTGGGGTTCGTTGGTTCTTGCGCATCATTCTAGGTTTCTCTAGCTTCTTCCCCCATGCGATCCTTTTTTTCCTGGTTTCTTTCCTAATTATTTTTCGTTCCTGATCTCGAGGTGCTTATCACTGGTTCCTTGAAACCTATCCCTCGTGGGCCTTTCCCTTTGTCCACCACTACTTGCTTGTATGAGGGAGTTCCATTACCGCCCTCTTTGGTAACCATGTTGTGCTCTAATGTGTCTGCGACTGTCAAATCCTAACTTGCTCTCTGGATAGTTGCATGTAGGGTCTCAACTGGATCCCGTCTTTTACCAACTCTCTTTCATATTGACACGAAAATAAATTTGCTTTTCTTGGCAACCTTAAGATATATTTATGTTATTAATCACATAACTTGTCCATTTCATAAAGACTTTGATAGTAACCCTCGTCTCATGATAGTTTTAGCTTTTCGAAAAAGCTAAATGCCATCCAACAATTTAATTGAAGTGGACTCCCAACAATCTAGTGGTTCATACCTTTATTTTATTATAGACTATTCAAAACAAGCTTTTCGAAAAAGCTCAATGCCATCCAACAATTTAATTGAAGTGGACTCCCAACAATCTAGTGGTTCATACCTTTATTTTATTAAAGACTATTCAAAACAATTTTTTAATTTTATGTTGGATAGTGGGTTGTGCGAAGTGAACTTTCGAAAAATTAAGGGCCCATATGGAGTGAAGTGGAGCATATACTTAACAATTGTGAAAGATCCACTACATATCTCATCAAAAGTTGAGCTTTAAAGGTTATCTAGACCTTCATAATTTATTTTATATAACCTCATCATTCGTTGCAATTGCATTGTGATGTTCAACTTTTATTATTAGACATAATAAATTTTGAGATTGATTATCTTTATAATATTTATATTAAATAAAATTATTAAAAAAAAAATTGTAAATATATCGAGATTAAAAAAATTAAGATATAAATATTTTAATACTTAAAAAATTATTGTGTAAGATTTTTTTTTCTCTTTGATATTTAGATAAAAGGTAGGTTGATCCATTTTCCTTGAAATATTTAGATGGAGGGTGACTCAATTGTCAATCACAATAGTGATCTGTAACCTGGATGGAGTTGACCAAATTATGATAAGTGACTTTATTGTTAACAAAATGTCTTGGACAAATGATTCAACCGATTGAGCTAACCCTTAGGACTCCCCAATATATGTGTGTGTGTGGGTCATTTGGGTTAACCCAATCAATTGTAACTGGCCAATTTGAAGATAGATATCGTTCAAAGAACATGAGAGAACATTTTCCATGGATATATATATATATATATATATATATATATATATATATATAACTTCTTTTTTATATTACACATGTTATTTTATATTATGTTTTGATTAAAATATAGATGCTACATATCTCATCCATACTAGATTATAGAATACACCTCAATTATCCCATAACATTTTTTTTTTAATACCTTTGACATGTATCCAAGGTTTTAAAGAAATCAACTTTACGTCAACACACTTGGGTTGAAAATTGGGCTTATTATTATAGTGTGTACAAGATATAAGGTTTGTTGACCACATCTAAAAGATTAATAGTAAATTTTGAGAGGGAGGCAATAAAATAAAAAGCTAGATATGATCAATGTCACTCATATAACACATTGGATATATTTTAAGAAGGAACGCTTAAGGAAAAAAAGATCTAGTTTCTTAGATATTACCCCTACATCATTATTGAAAATATTTAAGAGAACACATTCAAGTTAGATATATCACTCTACAAATTTGGATTTACCAGTATGCATAGGCATTCATCCAATTAACATAGATTGCTTATATCTATGAACCATTAATGTTGAACGACAATAAAGAAGAATAGTTTATTATATTAATTTCTTCAGAGTAAACTTCTAAAATTGACGCAGAGAGTTGGAATTGGATACAATTTTATATTACAAAGAGAAATTAACATAGATTGCTTATATATATGAACCATTAATGTTGAACGACAATAGAGAAGAATAGTTTATTATATTAATTTCTTCAGAATAAACTTCTAAAATTAACGCAGAGAGTCGAAATTGGATACAATTCTATATTACAAAGAGGAAAGAATTAGACACAAAACCATAAAATTCATCCAACTTAGTTAAAATAACAACTTCCTCACACAAACATTCAAAATAAATTTACTCATTTATCAACTTAGTCCATCATTAGAAGATTCATGTTGAAACTCCACCCAAATATTTATCTAAATATCAATACACAATTTTGGAAATTGTATCTAGGTGGAATGCACATTGTATAAACTTTGTTATGCATTAGAATGATAGTTTAACATTTTGTTATAAATGCATTTATACATCAGTAATGTAGTTTAACATTATGACTTAATGTAGTTTAACATTATGACTTGATCATGCGCCTAAACTTCTTCACATGAACTTCTTCACATAAACTTCTTCACACTACCTTGGCATGCACTTTTGTAGAAGATACAAAGTTATTATGAATAGACCATTTAGCGACTGTGAAAACCCAATAATTAGAATGAATTATTTTCTTCCTTTATGTCTCTTCATCTTTTTGAAATTTATATGCTAAAATTTAAATAGATAAAAAAACAAATTGTTTTCCATTTTTGAAATTTATATACTAAAATTTAAATAGATGAAAAAACAAATTGTTTTGCATTATCATGATATATTATTATTTATTAGCTTCTTCATATTGTGAAGAGATTATATCCTACATTGATTATTTATTTAAATAGATAAAAAAACAAATTGTTTTGCACTTTTGAAATTTATATACTAAGATTTAAATAGATGAAAAAACAAATTGTTTTGCATTATCATGGTATATTATTATTTATTAGCTTCTTCATATTGTAAAGCGATTATCTTACATTGATCATTTATTGATGTATTGAGTTTCATATTGTTTATCAGGTCAGATAAACTTACTTTATTAACAATCTTCATTCAAAATTGAATTATTGTCCAAAACTATTGTATATTTATATTATTATTATCATTCTTATTAAAATTGAGTTATTATCATGATATATTATTATTTATTAGCTTCTTCATGTTGTGAAGAGATTATCTTAGATTGATTATTTATTGATGTATTGAGTTTCATATTCTTTATCATGTTAGATAAACATACTTTATTAATAATCTTCATTCAAAATTGAGTTATTGTTCAAAACTATTGCACGAATGTGTAAGGAATGAATTGTCATTCATTTATGTTTTATATTTAAGTAGTTTCATTATATATCACACCATAATCTATTATTGTGTTATTGAATTGATTCCATCATGCATAGTTGTTTTTATTTGAGATTGGTTTGAAACATATCTCATAGTACCATATATATATATATATATTAGATGTAGCTTGGGTGGTTGGGAGGAATGATTGTTACCCTCCCTACTCAGGTTCAAATCCTTGGAGTGACAATTTTTTTCCCTTTAATGGGTTTATAAGATGCTCTTGTTGTTGAGCCTCCAATACTTTAAAAATGCTCGACCACCCCATATTCTTTCGTGGATTTCGGAGAGGTTTTTCATGGACGTAGCGAACACTGATTTCCGGTGTTGTCACACACACACACATATACTATTTGAGATATTGTGTTTGCATTATGCACTGATGGATGGTAAAATTTGATAGATAGGTTAATAAAAATTGTTAAAGAATGATGATGGATGGTGAAATTTGACTGAAAGGCTAATAAAATGTTATGAACCAAATACTTAAGATGTCATAAGAAACTAGAAGTGTTATGTACACCAATGTGAGTATGGAGTACAACTCCAAGATAAATAAAAGAGGTGATCTACACAATAACTCCTTAAATAATAGGAGAACCTCCTCCAAATACCCAAATACATTCATACATTGAAATCACATGTCCTTCATAATGACTATATGAACTCAGTATATACCTATTTACATATTGCACATGTGGCCCCTTTATTATTAGGTCGGGCCTATTACATATGCATTTACACATTACACATACATTTAACCCCATATATCCCTCCCCTTGGGGTCATATCATATACATTTAACCCCATATATGCCCCCCTCGAGATCATACCATAGTACCCTCCTTCAAATGTTTTGTCCTCAAAGCTTTGCAATTAAGGGTGTTACATGTGATGAAACCAAATAATAGAATTTCCTTGTATTCTTGCTTTCTTCTTTCCATTAATGATTATCCATCCATCCAAAATCAATCATGTTTGGTCTTAATCCTTGATGGAAAGTTATTGCATAATTTTCTTTCCTTTAATTCCATGTATTGTTGTTGTGACTTCTCCAATTTGTAGTAGTTGTTGTAGGAAAATCTCCCTGCGGACAGGTACATTGCCTCAAAGAGCTTGACCCTAACTCTAAGACATAAAATGATTAACGTGGACACTGAATTCCTTTCAAATCTATACAAACTAACACATGAGAAGGAAGGAGAACAGAAGTACCTCTTTATCGACGTTTGTCCCTGCACGCTCCGAGTTGAGATCCGATCCTTTGCTCCTCGCTGAGTCCTGTAGACAAACAAGATACAACCACTTCCTACTCTATTGATATTAGCTTGAAAACAGATCTATCTATCAATGATAAGTTCATGTAACATTAGACACAAACTAGAAAGAAACAGGCCAAGTGTGTCATATTAATGAGAATAACGACAGCAGTACTTACAATCGTAGATGCGAATGCGATAGCTTCGTCAAGTCCCCTTCGTCTAACCCTTGCTCAAAAGATCCACAACCTGGATAACAACAACCTCACTGATCACTCTCCTTTGGCTGACTGTGTGTTTCCTATGAGATCATAGGTTTCATGCTAGCAATTCTTCCCGTTCCAGCACCACTTATGAGATCATAAGTTTGGTGTAATTCTCTCTTTTCCAGTCCCCTTTCACCATTAGAAAGATTGCTTATATAGCCTTGGAGAGGCTCAACAATCTTGAGATATCCTTGGGGAAGGTGAGGATTTTCCTCCTTCAGTTGAGGATCTGCCCTAAGATCATGGCTAGACTAGGGATTCGAACTCAACTGCCTTCTAAGAATGAAAATATCATTCCCCCATTCCTCTCAACAACTCAACTGCTGCCCAGAATAGGTAGTGCTCCCTCAAAAGGACCATCAGAGCATTGTAGCGCTCCCTAGTAGGCTTTACGGGGGCGTCGACGCTTTCAAAATCTATAGTGCTCCCTCAAAAGGGCCAGGGGAGCTTTATAACGCTCCCAGACAGTGTAAGGGGGAGCATCGGCGCTATGAGAAGAGGTATAGGGGAGAGCTCTCCTACAAAACTCATTTTTTTGGGTGCTTTCAGATGGAAAAAGGTTTGCAAGACTGCTGACTCATTTCTCCTCTTCCAAATCAAATGCTTGAGGTGTTTCAAGTGTCCTTCTCATGTCGTTTACAGGCACGACATAGGCATCATGGAAGCATGCTTTCTTTGACACCTGCGACACTTGTGAGCAACATGCGACACTTGCGACCTTGTGAGAAAAATGCGACACTCGCGACCTTTGTAATGACGACACTTGCGACACTATCAAAGTGAGTAATTTTGATGTGTAACAGATTGCCCCCCAAAGTATGAAGTTAGAAGACAGGAACTGATAACTGAAATTCTTTGTAGACTTTCAAGCAAGGGTATAGACTCGGAGAACCTAACGGAAGATGCACACAAACATCCAACAAATATCATGACATGTTTCAAAACCCAAGGCAGGCATACATATGCTTGGGTGATCAAGACTTGCAAGATATGGCCGCCATAAAATACACTGGGGATCCATAATCGTATTGATAAAAAGGTATAGCCACCGAAAATACAATGTGGATCTATACTCTGATGACTCGGACTGATCGTATCCATGAAGAATATACAGTGGATCTACGAGATGACAAGACATAGCCACGACCAATACAAAGTGGATCTATGTAACAGTGTATGTGTTCTTTGTCCAATAGAAACTCCTTCGCAGCCTGGGTAAAGCATATATCAAAGTGGTCACTCAACCCAGGGTCTTCTTACCAATCTCAATGTGGTACGATTCTAACCATGTGATATTGTCTTGACGTCGAACATGGTAGAAACCACTTGATTACCGGTCAATGGTGTGAACCGTTAACAAGTGCGAGGGAAATCACCATTAATGTTAATGATTCCCAAGGTACCCTAGTACATTCCAGCGAATCTGAATAGATGAGATGAGGTCGAACATCCGTGGAATCATTCGATCAGAGGTCAATGATGTAAACCTACTGTCGGATGTGAGGAGGCCTGCCATTGAGGCATGCAGGTCCCAAAGTACCAACTGGTTTCTAAGTCTAATTCCCGGATAATGTGTTGAAGTCGACAGGAATAGACTCGTCGAGGGAGGGCCTTGGTGTATTCCCCCATCAACGACACAAAACGAACATGGAGATGTAATTGGTGGATCAAATGGACATGCACTGACACAGGTTTTGAGGCACAATATTTGGGATGGTTGATTCTCGAGGCGGATACTTCCCTTGAACACTGAGGCACAACAGCAAAAATGTGACATGGACCAAAACTATGCAGTGGATACTGTGACTTGCATCGGGTGACCCAAAGGAGCGAAAGGAACTCAAAGGATTGGCTCAGTGCAGAGGTTCAACGGATTATGATACGTGCAAATGACAAAGTGTCGTGTTCAAGGGCAACTCTAAGAAGTGCTGGATGATGTTCTCAAGACACTACTTGGCTTGCTCCTTTCAATTTTTTCCCCCATCCAGATAGATGAGTACCTCTTTTTGATTTAATGAGCTCGAGGAGGATAACACATGCTCGATATAAATTACCTTCGGTAAGTTCCTCTTCCTTTGTTTAACGAACCGGAAGAAGTAAGGGATCGGTCCCATATGGGCCTGTCGATGTGTTCTTTAACGAGTCCAAAGATAGAAAACTCGAAGGTTTTTCGGGATTATAGAGTTTGGAAAAACACTTAAAAGAGAACTCTCTCAGTTCCTTTTTCGTACAGTAGTCTAACGAGACCGAAAAAGGGGTAAACTATCGCTCGAAAGACGCCCTTTCTGACCTTTTAACGAGTGTGAAAGGAAGCAAGGTCACTCGACAATCTTTTCATATTTAGAGAGTCTGAAAAGGGTTTAAAGTAGACTCCAGGGGGGTTCATTTTTCGTGTGTTCGTGTATCCGTACGGGTCCGAAAAAGAGACAAAAGTTTACCCAGATACGTTCTCATATTATCGAGCTCGAGAACGAACTAAGACTATGCTCATAAGTGCAACAAGGTGAATAATCCATCAGGACTGCCAGGAAACCTGCGATGTCAGAACTACAAACCAAGGGTTTAGTGAAGCCATTATGTTATTAGAGAAACCCAAAAATGACCATACCTTGTAAAAATGAAAATTTATAAATAACAATACAATGAAAATTCCATTTACCATTTCATTTTGCACAAGGATTTTGGAGTAGTGGAGATTCTCGTTTTGAGGTGGATCTTGTTTTGTTTGTTGCCGGAGCTACGGTTCACCATTTCACTTTCCATTTGGACCAGGTAGGTGTCCATCTCTTCTTCTTTCAAACACATGGTTTCACATTCATTTTAATAGCATCATTTAATTTAAAATATGAAGCCCTAGATTGCCCAAAAAGATCACAATCGACCTCTTTTAAGAATGATGGAAAAAAGGGGATTCTTTTACAAAAAACGTTTTAGAAAAGGGTGGCCAAGATGCCAACATCTCAATAGATGATTGTATGAGTTGTTTTTTGGCAAAAGAACCCATGAAAATCTTTCCATACGCCCACGCAGCCACAAAGTCGTTTTGATTTTTTAAACATTTTCATTGTTATTTGATGAAAGTTAAATGGCTAGGGAAGGGTGTGGTAATTGTAAAATACGGTATGATCACTTTTAAATGATGTGGGCATCTTATTTCATGCTTTAAATCACTTTTAAAAATTGTGGAAATTGCCAAAATGTGGAAATAATGGATTTCTTGATTTTTTTTGTCTTGTAGGTAATTTCGGCGACCATGATCAAGTGGAAAGAAAGAGAACATGAGATGGATGACTTAGCTTCCTTGCGGAGTCCCTACACATGGGCCGCGTTGCAAGCTTGTGGCTTGCTCAAATTCTTCAAGTTGCAAAAAATGAAGAAAGAGATTTTATTGCTCCAGCATATGATCGACCTATGGAATGTTGCAGAGCAATGATTTCAAATTGGCACACAGCTTTTAACTATTGAATTAGAAGACGTGTACTTTTTGACCGGCCTCTCGAAAAGAGGGGTCCCCATATCTTTCTTCGGGCAGAGGGTGTTACCTGAACAAGTGGACGTGTATCTGGCACGCCACTGTATCCCAGGAGCAAGGCTGGTAGGGGGTAGAATCCCTATTAAGGACATTCAAGAGCTACCCCTTCGGTCTATATTGTTTTCTATCACAAGCGTGACAGGAAGTACTAGCGCTCATCTGGCATCAAGATCGCAGGTGGCTTACGGTGTTCAGTGTTTGGAACCAACACTGTTCAACTGGAGTGCAGGGTTCCTTTGAAATGTGAAGGAACATATTTCACGGTGCACTACTGGATAGAAGCAGTCTGGTTATGGATCAGTTTTGGTCTCATTTTTTCTAGAGCGCATCCCTCAGATGCAGCCTCAGATAGCACTGACGGTGAGACCAGTGGATGAACCTAGGATGGAGAAGTGGACCAGTCTTTCTCCAAGGCTAGTATCGGAGTCAGAGTTCCATTTCACTGGAGATTTCTTTGTCTGGCTGAGACGACAGTATCTTTGGATAGAGGACTTCCCTTATGCTAAGGTAGATTTCCGCGGGAGCATGGATTTGATTTTTCCCGCGAAGGAAGACTAGGATGTGTCAGGTAAGAGACTAAGCCATACCTTGTGTAGTTTTTTTTTTTTTTTTAAGTTTTTGATGTATATATATTTTTTTGGGTATGTAGAAGAGTTTTAACAGATGTATGTTTTCAACGTGCAGACAAGGGAGCAGTGGGCCCGGCTGATAAACCGGTACCAGGACGTCGCGGGCGCATCCCGGTTGCAGCAGATCCGACAGTACCAGTGATAGGTCTCTGAGAGGTTGAGAGAAACTTCCAAGGCCTCACGATGGGCATTTCTCCTTTACGGAGGAGAGAAGTGCCTTTACATCTGCAGAGGCACACTGTGGGAGTACCGAAGAATATCAATTCTCTGTTGAGGAGCGTAGTGCGCGCGGTGATGTGTTACTCGCAGCACAATGTAGTGCGGGGAGATTAGAGTCTCTCCGATGATCTTATTTTTTGTATGCCTTATCAGGCAACGTTGTATGGGTGGAAAGACCCAATATTTTTCTCTTTTACATACTTTTTTGATGTAATCCAAACATTTCAGTCACGCCATATATATATATTTACAATTTTGAGTTTTTACAGTGCCAATGATTTGTACATGATGATGTTTGTGCTATGTTTTAATTTACATGTAATGTACAGTTTTTCTTTCCTTAAATCTTATATGTGGGAAAGATACCGATCCATGATATAGTTAGCTAACGAATTCGAAACACTATTAAGTTCTCTTGGAATGTGTCTATATTCAATGTAATCAAACATTCGTTCAAGACGATGAACTTGTAAGTGTAGACGTAGCAGGATAGGACTACAAATAGCGTAGATACGGTTGAGTTGATAGACCACGAGTTGGGAGTATAAATACACAATGATACGAGAGATACCTAGGGAGGAGGCTTGGGTCAACAGTCCGATGACAACATGATATTCTGCCATGTTGTTGGTTGCTAGTCCTAAGCAGATCCCTCCTGAACTCACCACTTCGTCAAACTGGTAAATAACCCATGTTGTTGAAGCAATGTTTCGGGTATGTCGGCTAGCGCCATCCGCGAACCCAAAAAATATAGGAAAGGAAGACATCATCTACGCATGAAAACAAAAGCACGGTCATGAGTGGCGACGGTAAAGACTCGAGTACATGAAAGAAATAGACACACCAAACTAAAATACAATAATGTACAAAGTACAGATGCTAGGTGATCTAGGCATAGTACTTTTTAAGGTAAAGCCCGTTTCGGGGCTCTCCTAAGGAAATTCCATCATGATAAACTAATTTGTAGGCACCTCTATGTAGAACACGCTTCACGATGTAAGGACCATGCCAAAGAGGTTCTAACTTTCATGTCCCCAATTTGTCGTGAGCTTGGTCGTAAATGAGGACTAAGTCTCCTTCTACAAAAGTCCGAGGGTGGACGGATTTGTCATATTGACTCTTAATTCGTTTCTGATGTGCCTCATTGGCGAGAGCAGCATCGTGACATGTTTCGTCCAATTTGGATAGATACAAGAATCGTTCTTCTTCAGCAGAAGTATGGGGCAGGAGTTCTACTTTCAATTTGAGTGATGGAATCTCACACTCGATTGGTAGGATGACTTCAATGTCATATACCAACTGGAAAGGAGTGAATCCAGTTGAAGTTTTCACAGAGGTGCGATAAGACCAGAGAGCGGAGAAAAGTTGTAAATCCCACGATGTTTTGTTCACCCCTACCATGCGTTGGATCATGGCTTTTAGGACTTTGTTGATGGCTTCAACTTGTCCGTTCGCTTGAGGGTAGTAGGCGGATGAGTTTTCATGGAGAAAACCCAATTTGACTTGTAACTCGCTCATCATCTGGTTTTTGAAGTGTGCACCATGATCAGTGACAATGGCACGTGGTACCCCAAAACGAGTTATGATATGGTTGAAAAGGAACAGAGCTGTAGTACAACCATCGTTCAGGAAGGTAGGCATAGCCTCAGCCCATTTGGTGAAGTAGTCGACAACGACGATGATGTAACCGTGCCCCCCGGCTAAGGTAGGCTTACACTGTATGAAATCGATGCCCCATTTGGCAAAGGGGGCGATGGAGATAATGGGGTGAAGCGCAGTAGGATGGGTGTGTGCCTTCTTGTTAAAGAGTTGGCAGGGTGGGCATTTTTTGACGGCCTCGATGCAATCTTTGAAAATTGAGGGCCAAAAGTAGTCGGCACGTAGGATTTTTTGGGCTGTGGCCATCCCAGAGAGGTGACCTCCACAGGCACTAAGGTGACAATCGTTCAAAACACGTTCAGCCTCCTCTTGAATCAGACATCATCGAAGGATGGTGTCGATACCACGGTGATACAAGGTGTCGTCGATGATGAGATAACGACGAGAGTGGTGATGAATGCGTCGACACTCTTCGTGAGAGATGTTGGGCTGAAAACATTGGGTTTGAAGGTAGAGGAGAATGTCTCCGTACCAAGGATCAGAGGTGTTGATGAGGAAGAGAGATTCATCGGGGAGAGAATATATGGGTTCAATGTTTTCATCGGCATGAGGGAGAGCACAGATAAGCTCTGCAAACACCAGGGATTTTTTGGCTTTAGCCTTCGTAAACTCAAGATCGAATTCTTGAAGAATAACAATCCATTTTGAATATTTTCCCCCAAGCACTTGACGTGTCAAGACGTGGTACATGGGGTTGGATTCTGCGATTACCATGGTGGTGTGTAATAAGATGTAATGGAGGAACCTCTGGACAGCGATGATGACTGCCAGAGCCAGTTTCTCGACATGCAAATATCTGAGTTCGGGTCCAGATAGACTCTTGCTCAGATAATAAATCACATGTTCTTCGTCGTTGGGATCTTCTTGAACTAACACCATTGCAATGGTGGAAGTAGAGGCGACCAAGTAAAGGATATAATCCTTTGTATATTCGGGGGGATGTAACAAAGGTGCGTGGGTCAAAGCGTGCTTGAGAGCATCGAATGATCGTTGGGCAGTGTCATCCCAGATGAAAGGGATGTTTTTTCTGTAGTAACCGCATAAATCCTTTAGTGATCTCAACATAATTGCAGATGAAACGACGAAGGAAGTTTGCTTTGCCTTGCAAACTCTAGAGTTGATTCAAATTGGTAGGTGGGGGTAAGGCTAGAATGGCCTTGATCTTTAAGGGATCCACCCTGATCCCATCTTTGGAGACAATGAAACCGAGGATTCGACCAGATTCGACAGCGAAAATGCACTTGTGTGGGTTCAAGCGAATACGGTAGAACCAACATCGAAGAAAAATCGCCTGCAGGTGATCAATGTGATCAGATCGATTGGATGAATGGGCAGGTAAATCGTCGAGGTAAGGCTCCGCAATATGCTTGATGTCGTGGAAAGCGTACGACATGGCTCGTTGGAAAGTAGCACCAGCATTTTTAAGGCCAAAAGGTAGCTTTCGGTAGGCGAAAGTTCCCCATGGGAAGATAAAGGTTGTCTTATGTTGATCAACAGGTAAGATTTCAATCTGGTTATACCCAGAAAAGCCATCCATGAAATAGAAGATTACTCTCCTTGCACAATTATCGATGATTTGGTCGATGAAGGGCGTAGGGTAGTTTTCCTTGGGACAAGCTTTGTTGAGATCTCGATAGTCAACACAAACACGAATGGTCCCTTGTTTTTTGGCAACTGGAACAAGGTTGGAGACCCATTCGGTTAAAGGGACGGGGTAGATAAAGCCAGATTTGAGAATTTTTTCAACTTCTGCCTTTATAGATGCGATTTTCTTGGGATGAACCGGGCGAAGTTTTTGTCGAACAGGTTTCGCGTCAGGGTAAGTTTTGATTCCGTGTACGATGATTGAAGGGTCAATACCTGGCATTTCCTCGTAGCTCCATGCGAAGACATCGCGAAATTCCTTTAACAAAGCGGTGTTAGAAACCACTTCGTCGGGTGTGCAATTAGCACCAAGATTAATGTTTTCCACGACACCTTCTTTGATTGAAATGTCAATCACTATCGTAGTGGAGATGTTACCCATGTTCCCCTTAGAGAGAGTATCTTGTGTGAGGATAGGATATTGCGGAGCATCGATAACATTGGGAGGGGAGACAGAGTGTATGTCTCGGTGAATTTCTTCCAATGGTGGAAGAAAAGAGGATCGATGATGGTTATCATCCCAAGGCAAATTGTTGATGCTAAGCATTTCCATAATCGATTCGTCAGAAGGAAAAATGTGGGAAATGTAATCGACGACAGATGATAGGGAATCCAACCATGAGGGCATCGAGTAGGCATCGAGTGCTAATGAATGCGAATTGTTGGAAGAGGGAGAGGAATATTGGATAGCTACATATGTGGCCTCAGCTAGTCTAAGTGGCATAGTGTCACTGACCACATCGAATTCCAGGGGACTAGGTACAATCCAAGGGTCAGATGATTCCAAGGATTGATAAGGCATAGTCGAGATCATATTGACGGCGACGATATGATGCGTGGTAGGTCGAAGTGGTGTAGGGAAAGTACCCATAAGGCTAGAATCTTTCAACAAGCCAACACCAATGCTTTCATATGTAGCTGGGTGGTCTCCCAAAAAGGGGATGTTGTTGGTGGCAGGAATGCGAGCGTCGGGTGTACATAAATCAAGCTGATTGATGGTGACAATTTTACCTTGATGGGGGAATTGTAAACATCGAAACATCGACGAGGCGACTGCAGTCATAGCATAGAACCAACTTCTCCCGAGTAGTAGGTTGTAATCGAGGGGAGAATCGACCACCTCGACATCAACGGTAACAGTTTTTCCGCCCAACTGAACGGCTAAGGATTGTAATAATCCGTGAGGATGAAAACCTCGTCCATCGAAAGCGCGTAACATGGTAGTGGATTTGTTAAGGGCAGGAAATTTTAATCCCTTCCAACAAGCTAAGGACATGACACAAGTAGAGTCTCCCTCATCCAGGATAGTTTGATGAATTTGTTGATTGTGAAAAACAACATCGATTTGGAAAGCTAGATGGTGGGAGAGTCGCGGTTGATGATCATCCAGATTAAACGTGAGGTTGTTTGATGACTCAGGATCAAAAGCACTGATAGCGGCTAAGAGCGTTCTACGTTGGCTAGGACAGTGTTGTAGAACTTCCAAGGTGGACATAGTCCACGGTGCTTGGGCCAAATCTTCTACAATATTGTAATTTTGGGCAGCCCGTGAGTTAGGATTGAAAGTAGATTTTCGGATGGTTCTCTTAGGAGGGCGTAAGATGGAGTCAAAAGAAGTTTTCTCAATCTGGAGTGGCCCGGATGGAGGGCTAACAGATGGAGGATTGACAGAGGATGGCAACGGGTCCAACGGAGAACCGTTAGCAATCTTTGGCTTATCAAGTTTAAATGGCGTGTCATATGTCGCAGAGCGAGTGGTTAGATTAACCCCGTTAAACATGTAAATGTGGGCACTTGTTGAGGCCTCATCATGGGGTTGGTTGGAACTGCCCACCGGCGTGGGGGTTTGGGCAACCAAAGATTATTGCTGTGGAAAATGATGAGTAAGCACAGCGGGTTGTGAATTTCCCTTGAAAAGTTTGGCCACTTCATCGCAATGTGGGCAGTCTCGAGTGTAGTGATCGTCTCCACAAATGAGACATGGGAATTTTGGTTTTCGTTGTGGTTGTTTTCCGGTAGCAGGGGTTTGTGGTTGGGTTTTGGGTTGTTCGTTGTTATTATTTTTCTTTGGTTTATTTCTCGCTTTCTTCTTGCCCCCAGGTTGTTGTGAAGGGATTGATTGGACTGCATTCACCTCAGAGACCTGAGTTTGAGGGGGGGGGGAAGAGGGTGCAGTCGAGCTGGGAGAAGCCGTCGAAGTGGGTCATTGAATCGTTCCAGCCGACTGGGTAGTAGATTGAGTCTTGACAGAGCCAATAACTCCATCCGCGTGGGAAGCAGATGATGATTTGGATGGATCATTAGTGGCACGGGTAGCATTCGGTATCAACTCATACAGAGTACTGGATTGTGAATAGACTAAGTCTAAGTACTGAGCTTGGGCAATGGCTTCTTCCTCGGTGACTACGCCACCCATGGCAACATCATGAGCAATCTGGGGTAGCAATGATTTAGTGAACCATTCTGCTAACAATTGGTCAGGAATGACCGCTTTGATTAGCCTTCATCGTCGTCTCCATTCATGGATATGATCGGAGATATGTACAGATGTTGTCTGACGAAGGGAGGTTAATAGTTCGAAACCCGTCTCGTATCGGATAGGTAGTTGGAAGTGTGTGAGGAAGGACATGGTGAGGGAGTTGAAATCGTGAAAAGATGTGCGTGGTAGTTCAATATACCATTTCCCTGCGGAACCCGTAAGTGTTCGTTGGAAAAGATACAAATGGATAGAATCGTCCATGAGGGAGTTGGATGAACACCACAAATGGAAAGTCATCACGTGGTTGTTTGGGTCTTCTCCGGACTTTCCGTCAAATTTTGGGATGTCGGAAGGAAGTTTAGCTGGAATAGCTGGCCAAACCGGAGAATGATAAATAGGATCATTCGTTAACCGAGACAAGTCTGGAAGGTCCGGGGTAGCTAGAAAAGGTAGTTGTCAGTTAATCTGTGGGTAATGTTGGTGTGGCATGGGGACACCAGTGGGGCCAATCACTGGTTTATGTGGATAATTGTAACTAGTGGGCCCTCTTGTATGAGGTTGGTTTTGACCAAGGTACACAGGATTTGAGGTGTTTTGAGAAGCATGTGTGAGTAGAGGATAACCGGATGGGTTTTGTAGGTTGTAGGTTGGGTTTGGCATTTGTCCATAATGGGGTTGTTGTGGAGTCTGAGAATTGTGTCCTGCCGAGAACTGTGGGTTTCCTTGAAAAAGGACGTTCCACGGATTAGGTGCGGAAGACACATTTTGTCCGTGTGGTTGATGGTAGACTCCGGATTGAGGCTGCCCCCCAGCATGAGGGTGCCCCCCGAATGGAATTTTTCCTCCAGTGGGAGGATGCCCCTCGACTTGAGGTAGAGTTCCCATAATTTGAGAGCCAGACATAAATGACTGACCGGTGCCGCCGAGCGGATTAGGACCACCAAGACCGGTCCCTCTGGGTTGTTGGATAGGTATGGAACTTCCCGACATAACTTGGGTAGTAGTGGTTTGGGTAGTAGTGGCAGTGGAAGCATTCAGTGCCCTGAACCCAAAAGGAAGTGTAGGTCTTGGTGTTATAGGTGTGCCAATCGCAGCTTGGTTAACCACTGCATTACCGGCGTGAATAGTCGGAATGTGAGGGACCATTGTAGAATGGGTTGTCTGGAGGGGAAGAGTAGGCCTTGGACCAATGGACGGTATGTTAGGACCAACAGGTGGTGTGGCTGTAAAAGTGGTGGTACTGGTAAAATTGTTTAGGGGTACGGTGTAGGAGATGGGCGTATCATCACCTTCCCCTGTTCCATAAAGATCTCGCACCAAGCGTGGTGGACTTCGAACAATGTCTGCGGTCCAAAAAGGGTCATCGGCTAAAGGGTTTTTATGGGACCCAGCCGGAATGTCGAACAGATTGACGACGACAAATTCACCAGTGGAATTGAGTTGGAGGACATGTCGTTCATATCCCTCCGGAATGCGGTAAGCTTCCGGAGACTCTGAAACAATCCGAAAATTCTCCAAAGGAGTGGGAACTTCTTCCTGGGAAGTTGTAATGTTTTGAACCTCGCTCTGTTGAGGAGATTCCTCTGTAGAATGAGGGGGCAAAGGGGTGTTTCCTTCCATATATTCTGGAGGAAGTCCCTGTAGCCTCCACGAACGGCATGGAGGGTCGATGTTGGCAAAAAAGAGTCTGCGAAAGAGATCTATGGACAACTACTGAAAAGAAACAACATACACTAATAGAAATCTAAGAATCACAACCAAGAAAACAGGACCTTCTTTTGATGACCGTACTAGTTGGTGATGAAATTCAACGTCGCGTGATCAAGTCCAGAAGGGGCGGGGATAGGGTGGAACAGTTACAATGGCGACCTGCTTAACGGACTTACACCTTGGTGCAAGCTTCCACGCAGTAATTGTGGATTTACCCTCCAAGGAGCCCGAGTGAGTTTGACCAATGTCTGTTCCAGGTACAGTGAGACTTCCCGTCACCGTCACCTTGTGTAAGACCCTAAATATTATGGCAACTAAGGTTACCAATTTGCAGTCAACCCCTGGGTGGGAACAGTCGACAGTCCGATCCAAACGTACGGGCAGGGTATCGAGCCCGAAATCAACTAAAAGGCTTCCACGCAGTAATTGTGGATTTACCTTGAAGCGATCCCCATAATACGATCTGACCACCACAATCAGTTAAACCACAGAGGGTTAGTCCCCGTAGCTCACCCGAATGTGACCTCATGCGTAACCCTTGTGTTAGAGGGGGATTCTAGGCAGACGTATACGATGATTGGATTTGAATCTCCCTAACTCAAGATGCTAATGTTTGTTTTGGAAACTTTGGAAAGTTATGCTCACAGCCTAATCCAAAGTACTAAGCCTAATCTACTGTTGGTGGAGGATCCTAGAAAAGAAAAATTTCTAGATAATTTTTAATTAGCGTTCATTTTAGAGTTGTTCTTTACTCAAAAGGGGTGCATGGAAGTGAAATGAATGGAATTGTGACTCAATCCCAACAATGCATCAAATATGATAAACAGTCATTTGTTTTCGATGAACATCTATCTAAGGGAGAGAGAGAGTTATTTTCACGAACAAGAACAAATAAGGAACGTCCTCAAACAAATTTTCTTCAATCAAATCCTGATGTGGTGCTAAAACTTTTGAGATGCCTTCTAACATGCACAATCAATCATGAAGATGCGTTTTATTGTTTGCATATGAATAATGATTAATTCAAAACAATGCTCGTCTTGCTAATTATCTTCTTGGATGAATGAAAATCAGACCAACACAAGCAAGAATCATACAAAAAATACACCCTCTCGTTGTAATCAAAACGAGAAGCGAAAGAGAAGAAACAATCAAAGAGAAAACAAACTTCACACCCAAAATAAAAAGTTGAAGAACAATGATCTTGAATAAAACCAAATGAAAAGATATGTAGACCTTTGATGACCTTCACCGACGTTTTTCGCTCAGTTGACAAGGAGAGAAAGACAATTCATGGGTTTCAGACTCCAAATGGTAGAAAAACACAGCAACAATAGTGAAGAAGGCTACTAAATACAAACAACAAGATGTTTTTTCTTCAAGAAAAAGACGGATGTCAAAGTTGGAAAGAAGAAGGATTGACTCACAAGGTTACCCAGCAAGAGAGGCACAGAGAAAAAACCCAGAAGAAGCAATTCTAGAAGGTTTATTGGCCAAAAGAGGGTTAGCGCTCTGTTTCCAAAGGCAAGGAGCATTGTAGTGCTCTGTGTAAGGCTATTAGGGAGCGTTGGTGCTCTGTTAACATAGGGGCAGGGGCGCCAGGTTCAAAAACTCCCAAAAATGTCAAAAATTCCAAAAATTGCAATTCGGTCTCGACAATTAGGCTGAGTACGATGGGGTAGGGAGCCAATCAGCTCATGAAACCAATCAAAAGAGGAGTGAACCAGGTCTGAAACAATCAAGGGGTAGAACAAGGTCAATGAGGAGAAATAAAAATAAGAATTTCAATCTCCCCAGCGGAGTCGTTGGTTTCTGTTGTAGGAAAATCTCCCTACGGACATGTAGATTGCCTCAAAGAGCTTGACCCTAACTCTAAGACAGAAAATTCTTAACGTGGACATTGACTTCCTTTCAAATCTATACAAACTAACACATGAGAAGGAAGGAGAACAAAAGTACCTCTTTATCGACGTTTGTCCCTACATGCTCCAAGTTGAGCTATGATCCTTTGCTCCTCGTTGAGTCCTGTAGACAAACAAGATACGACCACTTCCTACTCTATTGATATTAGCTTGAAAATAGATCTATCTATCAATGATAAGTTCATGTAAAATTAGACACAAACTAGAAAGAAACAGGCCAAGCGTGTCATATTAATGAGAATAACGATAGAAGTACTTACAATCGTAGATGCAAATGTGACAGCTTCATCAAGTCCCCTTCATCTAACCCTTGCTCGAAAGATCCACAACCTGGATAACAACAGCCTCACTGATCACTCTCCTTTGGCTGACTGTGTGTTTCCTATGAGATCATAGGTTTCATGCTAGAAATTCTTCCCGTTCCAGCACCACTTATGAGATCATAAGTTTGGTGTAATTCTCTCTTTTCCAGTCCCCTTTCACCATTAGAAAGCTTGCTTATATAGCCTTGGAGAGGTTCAACAATATTGAGATATCCTTGGGGAAGGTGAGGATTTTCCTCCTTCAGTTGAGGATATGCCCTAAGATCATGGCTGGACTAGGGATTCGAACTCAATTGCCTTCTAAGAATGAAAAGATCCTTCCCCCATTCCTCTCAACAACTCAATTGCTGCCCAGAATAGGTAGCGCTCCCTCAAAAGGACCATCAGAGCGTTGTAGCACTCCCTAGTAGGCTTTAGGGGGGCGCCAGCGCTTTCAAAATCTATAGCGCTCCCTCAAAAGGGCTAGGGGAGCTTTATAACACTCCTAGACAGTGTAAGGGGGAGCATCGACGATCCGAGAAGAGGTATAGGGGAGCGCTCTCCTCCAAAACTCAGTTTTTTGGGTGCTTTCAGATGGAAAAAGGTTTGCAAGCCTGCTGACTCATTTCTCCTCTTCCAAATCAAATGTTTGAGGTGTTTCAAGTGTCCTTCTCATGTCGTTTACAGACATGACATAGGCATCATGGCAGCATTCTTTCTTTGACACCTGCGATACTTGTGAGCAACATGCGACACTTGTGACCTTGTGATCAAAATGCGACACTCGCGACCTTTGTAATGACGACACTTGCGACACTATCAGAGTAATTTTGATGTGTAACAGTAGTTGTTGGTATTTGATAATATCCTCTTGAGTAATGATTTTGTAATGCTCTATTCCATGAATATTGATGAGTATTATGTCTTCATCCTTGATAATGATGATATTGATATTCATGTCTTCCTTGAAATATTTCTTGGTAATGAGAGTGTCAATATGGTTTCACATTTGATGGTTTTCCTTCACTTTGCACATCCATTTCATATGCCTTATTTTCAAAGATAATGACATCTTCTATTCTCTTTTCTTGGTCTTTGATTACTCTATCCTTGGAGATAATACCATCATATTTGACATGTACATCCTCTATATGGAGTTCAACTTCTTCAAGTATCTTCTAGTGACCTTCTTGAATCTTCTCTTCTTTCTCTTTTTGAAGTTGCAATGTGACCCCATCTATCAAATTTGAATGTCCTTCTTCAATTCTAGATTGCATTTTTTATTATAACTCATTAGTATTTACGACTTCTTTAATCTTCTTGAAAATTTTCTCTTCAAGTCTTTTCATAGTCTCTTCATCCAAGATCCTTTTTTTTTTCTTAATTTTGAAAACGATTTTTTAACTCATCTTAAGTACACACCATGTAGACCAATGTAAACATGGAGCACAACTCTAAGATAGATAAGAGGAATGAGTTACACAATAACTCAAAGAATAGGAGAATCTCCTCCAAATACCCAAATATATTCATATATTCAAATCGCGTATCCTCCGTAATGACTACATGATTTCTATATATACCTATTCACATATTGCACATGTGCCCCCCTTATTATTAGGCCAACCCTATTACATATGCATTTACAAATTAAATGTGCATTTAACCCTATATATGTCCCTTAAGGTCATATCATATACATTTAACCCTATATATACCTCTCGGGTCATACCATAAAAATTATTAAAAAATCCAAAAATAATAACGACTTTGCACTTCAATTTTCACAATGTGAGTTTATTATATAGAAATTGAGCATAAAATCTAAAGAAAAAAGAAAACAAAAGACCAGTTTGGCTATGTAAGCTTTGTCGATCTACATTTGACTTTTGAATGTAATCCTCCTTCGCATTTTACCAAAAATATTTGGTGTCATAGTTTTAAGCATCTTGTCTTATTCGACCACTCCAACCTGTGACGATTGAATACTATGATATTGTTGAGTATCATGTTAAGAACCAAACACAAATGATAATGTATGGTTTGTTTGGAACTATAAAACGTAGTATTCGAACTATAAAAACTATCTGAAACTGTGAAGTTATAAAATTTTCATAGTTCTATCTCTATCCATAAAGATTTAAACAATTCTTGCAATGTGAAAATTATTTTTTTTGTGTAAAGATTGTGGATAACTAGGAGGAATAAGGACTGAACAATGAAAATTTCTCAAATTAGGATAACAAAGGAAAAATCTTGAATTTTCATAATTCCATCTCCATTCTCATATTTCCCAATAACCAAATTGTGTGATCATGAAGTTTCTATGTGGTGATTAAGGTTTAAGGTTTGGTGAGTAAAATATGGTTGATTTCTAATATGATTCACATTGCATACATGGGAGTATTTAAAAGATGTGACCACGAGGAGAATTCATGTGACACTAACATGCCCCAAGGATGAGAAAACGAGCTTAGATGCATTGGTGCTTTAATTTATCATTAAGAAAACACTTGTCCATTGTTGGATAGGGACTCCCACAATAAAAAGTTGCATTAGGATCATGGAATACACTTGCCCATATTTATCTTTATTAGTACCATGGGGCATCAATATTTCATACAGGGAATTGTTTTTGCATCATATGTGAGTCATACAAGCATCATAACAATGTCGAAATACAGGTTTTTTTCTTTATTGAAGTTGAATACAAAAAGTTGGGGCTCGGGGCTCTATGGCTAGGTTTTGCTAGCCGCATCCCTGAAAAATCCAGGGAGAAGGGAGAGTGCGGTCATGATCCATATAGGGTGACCGGGCAGTGCGACGGACAGGATACTGCATCTAGGTGGACGAGCACAGGATTCTATGGGAGGAAAATGTGGATCGCAACCCTGCTCATGTTTCGGGGCTGAGCGTCCCTCCGATAGTTATCCCCTGTTCAGGGCCGAACTATAGTGTTTTCCATCTGGTGGGGTATAGAATCCTTTGTATTCCAGTTCTGTCGAGCGTTATCCAGCGACGGCTACCAGTTCAGGGACGGGTTTGACCCAGCAAGCGTTTTACCATCTAGTGGGTCATCGGCTCCATCGATACTGCTTCCTTACAGTTCAGTGCTAGAGGGATTATCTTTGAGTGCACGGTGGTGGTAATGTTTTTGGAGTTTGCAGTGGTGGCATCTTTGGGGGTTTATTTCGGCTGGTGTTTTTGTCTCCTCCTTCATTTTTCTGACCTCCTCTTTCTCCTTGGCATGAAGAGGTTTTGGACCAGAGCTTTGAGGTCCTCACTAGGGGAGTGCGGTGTTTTAAGGTTAACACTTTGAGGTCATGTGGGGTCATGCGGTGTTGGATTAACACTTTGAGGTCCTTCGGGGGTGTGTGGCTTCTGGTTTATTCCTTTTCTGGTGTTTTTTGTTTGGGATTTTTCCCTGTTTCGAATATCCATTTGTAGCCTGCGTGTTGGTTATCATCTAGTGACTTTCTGGTTCTCTTGGGGCTGTGGTAGTTTATGTATTTGAGCATGGTCTATGGACCTGGTTTGCAATTATCACATGTATGGTCATGAAGATGTAAAAAAAATATATTTCACTAATATAATTGAGCAATTTTCTTATTGGAAAAACATTGTCGAATTACAAAACTTGTAATTATGTTTGTGTTTTATTAAAGTCATTTTACATATGCATTGTTATTATTCATTTTTGCATCATATTGGCATCATATTGGCATCACATCGCATCACTCATGTTTCGTGTTAACATCAAGTATGTATCATTATTTGTGTCTTATTAGCATCGTAATATATATGTTTCGCATCAAAATAATATCAAATTGTGTTGTTTTAGCATCAAAGTTGCGATGTAATGACTATTAATGAGTTAATTATTTTTATTGATTTAATTATGATTGATTATTCGATTATTTTATTTAATCGGTCATTATTGTTAATTAATTTAACTTATTATTATTACTACTAATTTAATTCTTAATTATTATTATGATTATTATTATTAATTTATTTTTTTATTTAATTGTTAATATTAATATAATCATTAATTAATTATTAATTATTATTTTTATAATATTTAAATATTGATGTCAATTCTTGCTAGCTCAAGCAGTTAAGGTGTGGGTTTTGTTTGCTATGTGACCTGAGTTCAATGCCCTTACTGTGTGTCTAGTCGGGAGGAGACACCAAAAAATCCAGTGATGTTAAGGGTTGGTGTGGCCTAGGTCAGGTGCGATCCCCGGGTGATTTTGAAGGATTATATGCCCCTGGGTTGTGGTTTATTAGCCAACGGTTGAAATGCTAGCCCCACAAGTGACGATCATTTCTAACAAACAAACAAACAAAAATGTTGATGAGATTGATGATCAATATAAGTCTATTTTACAACATAATAATCATTAGATCAAAATCATGTGTGTATTAATGTAATGCCCATATAATTCTAAACATCATTTAAGTTTCCTAAACATTTTATGAAAGTAATCTGAAACAGTAACTTCTTAGCATAATAGCGATTCTCATAACAACAACTTCCGTTTCTTAGATTTATCAATAAATATTGAATTCATGACAGAAAGAAATAAATACATAACTTAACAAAGTACCTGGTTCTGATGCTAATTGTTGTTGCCACTGTGCCTTGCTGCTTCCTTTCTGCTCCCTGCTACACAGATCAATCCTGCCACAAACAGGAAAATAGCTGCCCAAAACTATTGTCCTCCCTGCCAACTAGGAAAACTACCTAGCTCCAGGATATCTACGGATATCCTGGCCCTCCGTGCCCAAAACCTCCAGTAACTCAGTGCCTCCCCTGATCAAAAGTCACAGTCCAGAACACTCTGTTCCTTGCTCACAGAAAGCCAAAACTCCACAAAATAACACAGACTCACAGCCAATACAACAGTCCACAACATCCATTCTGTCCCCTCCCGTCGAATGGTGCGCACATCCCCCTCTTCCCCTCCCTTATTCCTCCCGGCCGACTCAAGCAGTTACTCCTCCAACCACCCTGCATCCTCCATCCTTCGTCATGATTTAATGTTTTATCTCCTCGGGATCCATGG